>NAGG01001192.1:0-54486 GCA_003031705.1 Calonectria naviculata
TCTCGCTTCACTTTCCTGCGCAGAGACTTTCAATACAGCTGCGCAGCCTCGTCAGCCGCCTAGGCAGCGTGGCGTCTATAGGAACACACGGGAGTGGAATTCTGCAAAAGCTGTTTGAGATTACAAGCACTATAGCAGACGTCTTGGCATTACCCCAGGGGCCTGGACAGAGCCAGGAGGAAGCCAAAGCCAGGATGGAAGACTTCATCTTTTTGGTAAAGTTCTTGTTTAGCTTTGAGCGGATTCAGAAAGAGCAGAGGGACTATTTGAGGGAGAAGTTGGAGGTGCTGCAGTCCATGTACACGGTGGTAAATTTTGATGAATTGGCGGGGAGTCCGACGTGAGGAGGATATATCATGTGTTTATAGTTGGAGATGATGATTGGTTCATGTTTGATGATTTTGGATGAGACATACAACTCCGAGCGAGACACTAGGTGGATAAACTAGTACTAGCTTTGGTCATATATTGAGCATTGATTATTATGGATTGCCGTACAGTATTGTGCTCTATGCTGTTCTTGTTTTCAATTGTGGCTGTTCTATCATGTGTTAGCATTCAAGGGAAAGGAAGTTTAGGGTAATAATTGGCGGGAGCTCATTGACGGTATAACTAATTCAAGTCTTGGGTCACGCTTGTGAATCCACTGATTTGGCATTACCGCCTACACCCTGAGTCATGTTAGGCTCAACTGACAGTATTTAAAAATCAGTTGAGACATTGTCCCGCTGTGGCTATCTGAGACGTTAAGATGCTCACCAACGGCCGAGACTCGTAGATGGCTTGACCGGACATCATTGCCGCTTGCTGCCTAGAAGTTTACGGTCGTATCCTCGGGCACGTTTAGTTCCAACGATGTAACCACATTAAACTCTGCGGCTTTGCCCAGCTGCTATTACGGTAATAGACTTTCCAACGGCGCAACCAAAGTCCAGATGCGCGGAATGCCGGCACACCCTCGACTCGTACGCTGGCTTCATGGCGGCTGGCTCAAACCTTGTTTTGGAACGGCTGACTTGAACGAGGGCAAAAGACCCGATTACGTGTGTCCCCGGGAGGCGGTCGGTCATGTTTGGGAATTGTGGCGCCAAGGGGAGGGATGTCTCGACCTTGGACACGCGTAATGCGAGCTTTATTGTGCATCCGGGCGATCGTTTATGTCTGTGGCGGCCGCGGCGGGGACAACCTATGATCGGCAGTGGGCCGCTGGTAAGCAGGAGCGACTTCGATAGGCTGGCCGTATGTTCATCGGGGACGCCGAACATGCCAAGCAATGCCAACTATCCTCCAACGGTCTCAACAAGACATTGTTTCGCAGCTTATCAACCGCCAGCAATTGGGAGGCTTGGCAACGATGTTGACTGTCGCGATGAAGCCCAAGTCGAACAGAGTAATGCACGTGTGAAACTTGGCTGGCCGGTGTCGAAGCCAGCACATCTATGGACTAGGGCCTAGACATTGCGCTGCTTGCACACCGATTTCTATTCCTAGACAATGAACGATATGACAGAATCCCGCCCGACCGATATAGCAGTCCCAGCAGTCTCATCCGTGACACGAGCGAAGGATTCTACCTATGCAAATAAGACATGCCAAGCTGGGGTAGCGCTGCGGAGGGGTGGATAAGGGGCATCATGACAACATGTGCCTCACTTGTTTCATTTCCTCATGGTGCCTCGGTCGCCCCAATTGTGCAAGGCCAGAGACGACAACAGCCTAAAAATACACCGTCTGCTCCAGCCCTATGACGCCAAGCGAAGGGGGTGGGGACTCCGGAATACGGCACGGCGCCACGCATTGGCCGCGCCGGCTTTTCGGCACCTCGACCACAGACTTGTGGGCCGTCTGACGAATGGCTCCAGCTTTCACGGTCCAAATATCAAGCATGCCAAGATTGGCGTGGGGAGCAATTTTTCAAAAGGACAGCATTTTCTGCTCCCGACAACTTTCAATCAGAGAAGTTCAGTGACAGACTGCCCTCCTGTCATGAGTCCACCGTAGCGCCCGGCCACTCTCCTTCATCCTCTCAGCCGCACTCAACCATCCCGCTCCCACCACCGCCGGGACTCTCCCCAGAGGGACCCTTCCCCTGATTCCGACCCTCGAGAATCTTTTCGGGGACATTGGCATTCGGATGCCCGTGACGCAGGGCTGCTAAAATGGTCGAGACGCCAATCTAAACAGCCCTCGAAAACTCGCCGACATGTCGCCCACGGAAACTTCACGGGCGGTCCAGCCCGACAGCGACGCGATATCTCTCACAATCATCGAACGATCCGACCAAGTCACACTGGAAGGCGAAACTAACCGTGACACTGGATTTCGCGCCCCCGGACTGGACAAAGTTACGCTGGTAAAGGGACGGAGGACTTGGTCGTACCTCCCGGGCCTGCGGCTCGAGCACAACCTGCACTGGGCAGCCGGTTTGCTTGAACTCGCCAACTCTGGAGACTTTGCGGCAAATATCTGGAACGATGTCCCGGTCCCCATCTACGCCATCGTCTTCATGGCCATTGGAGGTGTCGTCGCGGGCCTCATTTCCATCTTCGCACTCTACGATTCCACCCGAGCGTGGCACAATGTCAAATTTCTCTGCAAGCAGCGGCGCCAGTTGAAGAGCCAGAGACTTCAGCAAATAGAGGAGCGCCAATCCACCGAGGAAATCGACGTGCTGATTGACATTACCAAACGCGAGTTGTTCAACGAAGCCATCAATCGCTGGGGCATGGACATTCTTATGGGTGGAGGTGCGGTTCTCATTTCCATTGGTACCTTTATGGCCATCGGCGGCGCGAACGAAAAGGTTTTCTTGGCCAGTAACATTCTCTCCGGATATCTCGGAAACGCACCCATTGCGCTCTTCGGCCTGGTCAACTTTGTCTGGGGAATGTACATGTGGTCTATCAAAAATGGCCATTCCCGCGCGGCAGCGAAAAAGCTGCAGGAGCCTACCGCGCTATCGCTGGTACGGAAGTACTGCTTTGATATGCAGTTATTTTTCTCTGTCAACGGAATCAGCACACTCATTGGAGGTGTGGGATCCATGTTGACAGCCACTCAATGGTGGGCATATGTGATTCTGATTCCAGTCATTATCTGCTCCTATTTTTGCAACTACTGGTGGAGGAACCGGGCTGGATACGACCGGCCATGGCTCGATTTTCCCATTGAAATGAATACACAAAATCTTACGCAAGCGATAGAATTTTCAGAGGAGACCCGGCGTCTCATTGTGAAGCACCCAGAGGCTGCAATCGCACAGCTGGTGACGGATCCGACTTCACTTCCCATGGTGATGGACAAGTTTGTGGAGCACGGGTTATTTGAAGCCTTCAGCGTGCGAGTTATCAAGAACAAATCTCTCCGTCGAGCCCTGTGCGGCGAGACCGAAAAAATGGTGGATGTTGAGCCATCCAAACTACTACTACTGCCCGAAGAACACCACGCCACTCTCCTCAACGTTGCCGAGGCCTTTCTTCGAAGCGAAGGGCCCAAGCACTTTGAACACCGAACACGATTTCTAGCCGAGTTGCTGGGAACATACCTGGCAAAGGTAACGGAGCCTCCCCGTGTTGTGGTGGAGCGGGATGACGACGCAGAAAAGGCAGGCGCTCCGCAAAGGCCGGTCCCTGAGCAGCCGAAATAAGGAGCGAGGACTCCAGTTCTAGTGCCTTGAGGGTACTCTCGCGTCGGTCTTGATTGACAGACGAGGAACCTATAATTTTAAACCAAGAATAGCCTTGTAATTATTTGAATACGATTTGTTGGTTCCGTTCATAAACTCTTGTTGTGCGCTGCATTCAATTGCCTCAATAGTCACTCTCGTTCTTGGCAGCCAAACTCATGACGGCATCGTGGGGACTTTTCCTGCAATGGACCGGTGAATTACCGAGTCCGTTGGCCCACACGGATCAGGTTGCCGTGTGGGTGGCCTAGACCGTCACACCAAGGCACTAGCCAATCCATCGGGATCCGCGGATCGTCACATCTCGGCCCGCCTGACTCAAGTCTTGGCTCTCGGGAATTGTCAGCAACAACGAAGCTAATCTGGGAGTAGCCAAGTATTTGGGTCGATTGCATAAGTGCTCATGCACCGTGATGTATTGATGTTAATTGATAACCTCGGAGCAAGATGATGGATAAATATATTCAAAGAATGCGGTTCTACAAAACTAATGTGCAGTTTTCAACATGTAAACCTCGAGAACATCAAGAGCCGCTTAACCAAGATGCTCACCGGACGTCGTATTTATACCTCAACGGTAAAACTGTAGGCCTTCTTGCCTTGCAGCGTCTTGCTCGTCTTCCCCAGTTTAAAGACTCCCTTTGTTGACGAAGGAGCACGAACTTGGACAGAAATCTTCCCCGCAGACAGCTTCCACTCCACAGACAATTCTCCCGAGGGATAAAGCGGAACGGTTGCGCTAGCCTGGCTGAGACCCATGTGAACTCCCAACGCCGGGTTCACGACCCAGTTTTGGTAGCCGAACCCATCGAGACCGTCCGCGGCGCGCAAGCCGGCAACCCATTCAGTGAGGATGTAAGTGGCGGCACCACCCCATGGGTGACCCAGGCTAGTAAAAGCTCCTAACCCCGGTAGCCCGTCGGGTGTCAGGTATTCCCAACTCGCCCCGCTGCTAGTTTCGGGGTTCGAGACCATGGCCCCCCACTCGCTGTGGATGAGGTCAGATGCTCTGTCCCAGTCCTCGGCCATCAAGATGGCGGGGAGCAGGAAGCCGTTTGTGTTGGGCGAGATGTGTGTATCGCTATCGTTTGATTCAAGGTTCGAGCTATCCTTGTAACCCACTCCAAGCTGTAGACTGTCCAGCGCAGCAACTGCAGAGGCGGCTTGCTTTTGAGATGCAACGCCAGAGGTTAAGCAAAAGGCGGTGCTGGCGACCGACAAGGCATCGGGATCTGCCACAGATATGCCATAGGCACCTAGCTTGGCATTCCACAACTTGTCGTTGATCTTTGTAGCCAAGGCGGTTGCCAACTTGCGGTATTCAGATGCAGTGGTGTTTTTGCCAATGGCTTCGGCAATATCCGCAGCGCTATTTAGGGTTTCGACGGAGAGGCATGAAACAGCCGACCCAGCGGCGGCATCGCCCAGAAAGGCAGAGGTAAAGTGAATCAAGCCATCGGTGGCGTTGATTTTGTCGACGAGCCAGTCAAGTTGCTTTTCCCACTGGCCCCATGTCTTCTTAGCATATGAGACATCGTTGCTTTGTCGCATGTAGTGGTAGAATGATAAGAAGCCGAGGTTTTGGTAGTCGTCAAGGCCATATGTTCCATCAGAGGCAAAAGGGCTTGTGACAGTAGGGTCATATCCCAAGTTGGGGCTGATGGACAATTGTCCATTTGCGATTTGGGTTTTCAATAGAAAGTCCAAGGTTCCTCTGGTGTGGTCGAAGCGGCCGGTGCTGGATCCGATGATGCGGGATGTATGATAAAAGTCTCCGAGCCAGACAAGGCGATCTCTCTTGGGGCCATCCAAGCAGACAGAAGCAAGATTGTTTTGTGTTCCATACTCAGTAATGACATCTTTGTTGGTAAGCTTACTGGTGTAAAGAGTTGAACCATTCACTGTATCGTAGACCACAACGTTTCGATAATGTGCTGCGTGATCTTGCCAGGCTCCGAAACCAAATGATCCAGACAGAGAGATGGCGCTTCCGCCGATGTAGTACTTGGATAGAGTAGTGTTGAAGACTAGGGAATTATTCAAGGAGACAGAGAGATAACCTTGAGGATCAAGAACTGTCTTGACGCGGTACCATGTCTTTTCCTTTACTGTAAAGGGGACGTCGAATGTGTCGAGATAGTAAGAAGTAAGTGTGGTTTGGTTAACAAACCCGTATCCACTGGCAAACTGGATTGTGTTTGGCAGAGTCAAGGTCTTGTTGCTGTTGGCGAAAGTCGACTCTTTTGGAAGCTCTCCGACAAGTTGCAAGTGAAGACCACCGAATCGTCCAAAAGGGTGTGCCTGTCTTGTTAGATATGTTTAGTCAATACAATTCGAGCTGAGACCTACCACAGACCACCAAGCTCCACCGCGATCAATAAAGGTGTCAAATTCAATAGTGTAGTTTGCAAAGTCGGCGCCCTTGAGAGTTTGCGCAGGACGCTGGTTGGCAACGTAGACGCCCTTCTTTGAGTCAACTTGCCATACGGCACCCTGAGATGCCTTGTCAACGCAGGAGGCAGTTGTGCCTTGTGCGCCCAGCTTCCAGATCTCATTTAGGGTCTTGTTGCTGCAGGAGAATTCTCCAGGGAGCTCATTTGCTTCAACCGTGGGAATGCTCGGCTCAAACCCAATATTTCGCAGTGTGATGGTACCGTTTGTCAGCAGCTTGAATGACTGCCATCGTTGTCCTCCCTGTATAAAAAAAGACTTTACAAGTCCCGGTTCCGTAATGTTGAATGTTTCGACACGGAATGAATTTGCCTGAGCCACGTTGAATGTATAGGGCCCATCTGCGAAGTCGCGCTCGAGGTATATAAAAGCCTCGCTGTACCTGGTCTCTACCTGAACTGGGCCGCTGATCTGCACTACATCAAAAAAGGGCCACCCTGCGCGCTCCGTGCCATAATCGACAGTGGCGAATGGAAACGTCGAGTTTAATGTTACGACATCTCTCTTCGATGTTTGTGAAGAGTAGGATTTGTCGATTGCTATGCCGTCCGGATAGAATGCTGTTCCGGATTTGTCCCTTGTGTGAGAAGCATAATTAACAGCCGCGGCTGACACAAGGGACAGCTGAAGAAGCGCAGCAAACTCAAAGGCCCTCATAATTTAGCACGCAAAAGGTACACAAATTGGGGTGGACATTGCGATAGGGCGGATGTGTCCTTGTCGATCTGGATTTATATCAATGAGGGATGATGCCGACCGGGTTTGCCGCCCAAGCTTGGCTTTGTGGATTCGGTTGACAATGCGCCGAAGCATGACCATCCACGTTAGACGGACCGAAATGGCCCTTGGTAATTAGGATGGTCATAGCTCAGGGTGAAGGAATTCACGACGCGTTTCGTGGACGGAATTTGGGAGAGCTTGTCTTTGTACTGTTTTTGGTGATTTAAGATTATTGTAGCCATCTGTATTGAATATTCGGACAAGATACATTCCGATGTCTTGTGGACAATGCTATTGAGAATATTTCTCAGTGATAATGCGTCCTCGTTGCGGCCCACCCTTGTTCGGAGGGGCTAATTTGGTGCTAGCGGGACCAACCTGCTGAACGGAGTACCGTATTGTTGATGTTTTGATTGGAACTTCAAACGAGGGGATTCTTTTCTTTGAAGATGGACTCCCCAAGATAAATAAATTAAATACGTTTGAAGATTGTGGATTGACGAACGAATGCCAGCAAAAGACAAAGGCCACGCAATGGCTATCAACACTGACAGCGCTATCCCCTACAAAACCGCGACAGTGACCCGTAAAGGCTGACGTGTGCGCGACTCCTGGTCTAATGACATCGTCACATCGGCCAACTTTGTTTCCCAGGTGCATATGTGGGGGACAAACCATGGACTCGACCATTTAGGGAAGATCCCCGCTTCCTTGGTTTTGCGGGGTAATGCGTGGGTGAATTGATGGCGAGCCGAACGGAACGGTTCAAGGTGGTTCGGTTCGGTAAATCCGGACGCAGCCAGGTGATCCGGGAATAGCTAATATTGACATACATCCTGATTGCCATTGAGGATTGGACCGAACTCAATTGCTCAATGTACAGTTTTTAGAATGCAGATTTTCCTTTTCAAATCCTGCCAGATTGGGGTATTACGATCAAAATAAGATGCCTACGGTCACCGTTATTCACAAGGAATACGAACTCGGGCTAAGCCGGGATTTCCGACACCACTAATGACGAGGATCTCACAAGCAAGATACAGAGTTCGGCCATGTTGATTGTTTATCGACATTCACAAACTTGATCGTGCTAAACTTGATATCGGTGGAAGTGTTAAACTTTCTATTATTTACAGGTGTACTGTAGTCCACGTGAATATGTACTCTATTCCAGGATCCTGTTTTGTTCGTATAGTGGCTATGCCTCGTAAACGCTAAATGTTGAATTTCCCATCCATATCGCACCCATTTTGATTACCTTTTATAAACTGGCCAACTAAACAAGTTGGCTTGCGATTCGTCGAGCAAGGCTCTTTGGTTCTTTTTGGCCCTCATGTTCTTCATAATATCGACCAGACCACAAGTCCATATCCTTTGCTCGGACAAACTAAGTGATGCGTTAGTATTTTTCGCTTTTATCTTTGAGAAGGATTGTCAATCATTACCTTTGTCTTATTGACCAACTTCCATACAATAATAGGAATAATGAAAATGGGGATTCCGACATAGGTCGAAACAAAATCAGAAGCAGACCAGTTGCCCTTGAGGAACACTGGGAAACCTGCTACCAGTGTGATGATGGTTGAGCCGATGAATCCAAACCACGCCGTGTATGGTTGGAAGGGTGATTTCCAAGGCAGAGAATCGCGGCTAACTCCCTGAACCTCGAGTGCACGGTGGAAGCGGATGTAACAGAAGCAGAGTGTGGCCCAGGCAATCAACCCAGCAACTGTGCTGAGGTTGAGGAGCCAGGTGAATGCCTGAGAAGCTCCACCACTACCAAGACCTAGAAATTGTTAGCACTGGCGACACAACTCGTGGTTTCACGAATAACTTACTCAAGTAGGCGAGAGGACCGAAAAGCCATGCAGTAATGACAGCAACCCACGGCACACCGCTCTTGGTTGTGCGGCCGAAGATTTGAGGGAGCTGTCTATCCGTAGTCATGGCGACAATCATTCGGGAACCGACCCAGCAGTAAGAGTTTCCAGCTGACCAAGCCGAGACAAGAATACAGGCGTTGACAATGGAGGGCAGGACCTTGATTCCAGCTTCCTTGATGGCGATGACCCATGGGGAGCTGTTTGCGTTGCCAGATCCAGAAACCAAGTCGGCATTTCGAGGGTCAACGATGAGTCCGATCAGGAAAGCACCGACAATGTAAAAGAATCCGATGCGATACGTCACTCGGCTCGCAGCCTTGGGAATTGCTCGGTGGGGGTCAACAGACTCGGCGGCGCTAATGACGACAGTCTCAACACCGACGAAAGAGAACGAGGCATTGACAAAGGCGGAGAGGAAGCCGAGGAAGTGTCCCGTGGGGCCAGTGATGCCGTTGTAGTCAACCCATGCGCCGGGATCGTTCCAGTAGCGGAAGCCAATGGCGTCGTGGGTGGGACCACCGCCAGCAGTGATGACAATCGCGACAATGACAAGGCCAATGAAGCAGAGAACTTTGATCGCTCCCGTCACCACTTCGGTTTCGCCATAGAACCGGACGTTGCAAAGATTAATCGCGAGAATAAGCACCAATCCTATGGTAATGACCACTGCGGGAGATATGTCGCTCCAATAAGCCACCAGCACGGCTGACGCAGAACATTCCGAGGCGATGGCGATGGTGTAACAGTATCCATAAGAAATTGCGAGAGAAAAGCCGACTGCCGGGTCAATAAAGCGGGTGGCCCAGTGGGGAAAAGAACCAGCCGTGGGGATCTGGATGGGTCAGAATTTGAGACGAGATGCAATTGAAGACGACTTACAACTGTAGCCAGCTCCGAGATGCTCTGCATGACACACCAGAGCACTGCTCCCACCACAACATACGCTAGGAAGAGACCTGCAGGACCAGCCTTGGCGTAGGCCGCTCCGGTTCCGACGAACAAGCCAGTGCCGATTCCACTGCAGAAACCAATCATGGTCACCTGGTAATTGCGAAGCCGACGCTGCGTCGCGCCATGGCCGCCGACATTGAGCTGCGGTTCCTCCTTGACATCACGGGGTTCGTAGCCGGACACGTCCTGGTGAAGATTTTTTACGTCCTGAATCGCGTCCTGGTCCTCAGGCGATGGCCGAGATATCGGATCGTTAGCGTGGGACGCGACACCCATTGTTTCTTCGATGGGTCCTGCCTGTACAACGGGCGACAGTGACTGGAAGAGAGAAAAAAGCAAAGCAATGCTGGATTTTGCAGTGGAGGCCCGTCTTCGTTTTGTTTTCTAGAAGGCGATTGCGCCATCGCCTAGCGATTGCGGCATATTAATTCTCTCCTGGGAAAAGAGAAAAGCGTCTGCTGATAGTGGAGACTTTGCTAGGCCATTTGGGCCTTCGCCAATGGGACTCTCACTAAATTGGCCCACCGCGAAATCAGAGTGGAACTATTCAAAGGGGGTGGGTCGTCTGAAGAAAAAAATCGATCTGGAACGGCCTGGTCGTTTTCTTACCTGGTTGGATTGAATACCTTGATGTCTGCTGAGGTTGAGCTCTGCCAATGAATGTGAACGTACCCTAGTTGCAGCAGAATTGCAGATGGACGATGGTTCAACTAGGTAGACTGACTGCAACAACAACTTCCGAAACCTCCAAACAGCTGTTGAAATCGGAGATGCCTGTATATGGGATATGCCTCATTATGCTTCATTATCACTTAACCAAGATAGCCAGATCACTACAGTATTAATGTCCACGTTGTATAATCGATTGGCGGATGCTGAAGTGTTTTTACGACCGGCTCCGATGCCGGGCGTTCGTCTAATTTGCCACGCCCTGATCCACCCTGGGTGCTCCCACTTCCCGCTTGTGTGGAGGCTGGGAAAAACGAGTTTGTACAGTATTTTCATACATTGGTTGGCGATTAAATGCTATATGATAGACAGGTGTCTTGACTTCTATTGTTTGTATTTCATGTCGAGAATTGCTCTCCTCGTCAGCAACAACAACTCACCTAACAAAATCAGGACACTGAATAAGGCGCGACAAGGCCAAGTGAATGAGTAAATGCAAAACTGCGTACTTGTGAATGAAAGAACAATCTAATAACCAATCCGAATAGCGAAAAAAGCCCAATGTCGACATGCCAACACCAATACCCTGAAAGACTAAGTGTAGAATGCAGCAGACCCACTCTTTTGCGCCTTGTACCCTATATCCATTCCAAATTCTCATATCGTCAAATTAACTGAATGTTTTCCTGAAAAGCCTTGAAACACGCGACCCTTTGAGTGGTCCCTGCTCGCTAGAAGCACTGTCTGGTGTAACGATTGTCCAATCGTCACCGACCGCTGTTGAAAGAGACCCCAGCCCCGAATCTACAGAAGGGCGTATATAATTCGGGAGGAACAGTCTGTAAATCTCGGCATCTCTATACCCTTTTTGCTTAAGGTATGCCTTTGCATTTTTGCCCTTCACATCAGCATGGTCCCATGTTGCCCCGTTCTTTACGAGCAGCTTGATGATTTGATCGCGTTGATGCGTCGTGATATCCGCCATGCACGCGACCAGCAACGGGGTTTGCTTCAGGCTGCACGAAACATTGACGTTTGCGCCGCCGGATATCAGCGTTTTCACGAGGTCGACCTCACCTCTTCTGCACGCCAAGTGTAGAGCCGTGTCTCGTACAGCCATGGAATCTATGGTGACGGGCTCTATGTCGGCTCTGTGAGGCATGCTGTTGCGTCTGGTGACTGCGTCGACGAGAAGCTTTAATGCGGCTGGGTCCTGGCATCTATGCAGCGGGGTCTGATTCCTCGTATCGCGTACATGAACCAAGCACGAGATGGATAACAATGCTTCCAAAACTTTGCAGTTTGCCATTTCTGCAGCGACGAGGAGGGGCGTATCCTTGTTCTGATCTTCCACCTGATAAGATTCGCATTTCATGAGATTGGGAATAATATCAGGGTCTATTTCGAGGTCGAGGGCTGCTTCGTGGAGAGGTGTGTTTCCATTCGCATTTTTTATCTGAAGAAAACGAACCTCTTGGTTCTCCTCAGTGACCGAGAATCCCTTTTTCATGCACCACTCTAGAGTTTTGGCGAATCCCGTTGCGTTTAGGATTGGGTGCTCCGCGAGCTTGGCTCGAACCATGTTGGAGATGCCTGCTGACTTTGCGAATTGGCCAGTGTGTTCGTATTGCTCACAAAGCAGTTGCAAGATTTGATAAATCTTGGGGGAGTGTTCTACCTGGTCCAAGTTCATGTATCCTCCCAGAAGTGCTAGTCGAAGAAACGGAATGGCTTTGATGGGTTCGTCTAGTTCGGCATATAGAGCCCCGATCTTATGGTTTTCCTGGCACATCTCGAGCGTGCTCCTTTGGTTGGATGCATCGCGAACTGTTCTTGCTAGCTCATCTAATCGTTTCAATGCCGTGTTGAGAGATGTTGGATCGTATCGCTGACAAGATTTGAGTATCTTGATGTACTTTTCTTCCAACGACACTCGGCTGGTGGCTTCCGAGGAAAAGTTTTCTTTTTCTCGCAATTGCCTCGCGAATTCAATAGCGTCAAGCTGAAAATCTGCAGCGATTGTGGATAAGCCATCATCAAAAAGGCGGTTGGCCATGTCTAATGCAGCTTCAAAGCTGTACTGAGTCTCCTCAATGGTGACATCGTCAAGGTCTTCAAGAAAGCTTGGCAGACGAGCCATTGGCAGGTTTATTCTAATCGGGGGATTCGGAGGTGGTAAATCGCGAACAGCGGCAAGTTTGGCGATTGCATGAGAGGAGGTTTGGAGATCTTGGAGCGAATCATCTTTCCCGGAGTTTTCTTGAATGAAGTCGCTAAATTGCTCGATAAACCTGCTAATATGGTGCCTGGGCACTGCTGGTTCGAACCTAAAGGCGAATGATTAGCACACAGTTTACTCGAGGTGCATGGTTAAAACGGACATTGATAACCCATTTGCACTAACGGAAAGCAGTTGAATGTTGCGATCCACTCGTGCGCAAAGGTCCTTGTTTTTGCTGACACTCTGCCAAAATGCAAGCATGGACTTGTTCTTGTAACGGGTAAACGTTCCCTGACTAGCAAGCCCCGCAGAATCGATTCTGGGGATGTCCTGCGAGAGCTTGTCCAAGTCTTGCTGAAATAGGGTCAAATGGTTACTGATGGCTTCGCAAAACCGAGCCTCTCCCTCTGCCAAATTCGAGCCCAGCTTGTTTGTCACCACTTTTTGCAACTGTTCTGAAGCGGCCCAGAGGAGTCTCCCCGTAACCCTCCACTGTTCAACATTGGCCGGTGCATTTTTGATCGAGTCTAGAGCCCTCTCTATCACTTGCCACGTTTTGAGACTGGTAGTAATAAGTGCGATAACAGCTGAAGCAGGTTCGGCCATGTTGGGCGTGCTCGGTCCATATCGGTGCGGTTTGACGTTGTAGGAGCTGGGAACCAGAACCTGGGGAAGTGGAGCAGCTGGGGTAGGATAGATGAGGGGCAAGACACGGGAAGAGGGAGTCACTGCCGATGCAAGTTGTAAGCAACGCTAGTTTTCAATATGTAATAATAACAGGTAGCACGTCACACGAGCACGTCGGAGGTTCGGGGAGCTGCCGACCGATGATCTGTGGCCTGTTTTCTGATGAGGCAGCCGGTTGCCTTGTGCGGAGTGTTGACGCCCAGAGCGCGTATGTGGCTTTGTCATAGTTGACTTGATTGGATGAGAACGGCGCCTGCATCACAAGTTGCAGGGAACAAAGCAAGTCTGCCTAGGCGGCACAGGAGCTGAAAAGTAGGCGCGGTCAAAGCAATCGCAGTTACACAGCCAAGATAATGGAACCGTGACATGAAATTTTCTCCCATCTGTAGAGTCAGTTTCAGGTTACTCGTCACAAAAGCGAGGCCAGTGTTCAAATACTATGTTGTTCCACCCGAGAAATGCAACCCAGAGGACGCCTCTTCTCATGCAACACCAAAGCGGGCGTTTCTAGTTTTGGTAATGCTGGGCGCTCGCTTTCTGCCTTGCGCTACCGTAAGCTGAGCAGCGTCGTATTCATCGAATTTGATTAACTGCTGACGCGTCGTTGCACTTTGCGAGCCGTCTTCAGCAGCCTCGTTTTCATTTGCGTCATTAGACCAGTCCTGCCGCCCTGGGCTTACCAATTGCAACCTTTAATAACAAACTTGGGGAGCCCTCCCTCCATCCGACGCGAACTGTGTGCGTGGCATGTGCTTTCACCTGAACAAACCAGAACCCGTATCAAGATGCCATCCACCACGGCTGCTACCGAGACACTCGCGGGGCAGGCTCCCTCCCTGAGACAACGATGGATGAACTGGGCATTCAAACAGATCGACGACCGGGAGGGTGGTTTTGAAAATCCACTGGGTACGTGCTGCGCCTCAGCAGCAGAAGATTACTAGCTAAACATCATCTCCTTCAGCGCAGGCAACTCCACGTGAATTTCGAGACGGCATACAAGAGATATCCAAAGCGCTGCCCCACGTTCAGATTAAGGAGATAGAAAAGGCAGCTGAGGTCGCCAAGGACGGATTAGGCTATTACTATGCCTCCAAGCAATCCCATGTCGGAGAGAAGCCCCTCGGGCTACTTGAATTGAAGGAAGAAGAGAAGACGGGTCTTGTCGAAGAACGAGAGATTTTATTCTCTCAAAGGGGGATGCTTGTCATCATCTCCACTGTTTCGCTTGCAGCGTTCTTGCAAGGCCATGTTCAATCATCCATCAACGCAGGCAGCTTGTTCGCAGAAACAGTCGGCCTGCATCTCAACAAAACACTGGGGAACGTTACTGAGAATGGACAATGGAAGCTCGGGGCTATGAATGCCAGTCCGTTTTTTGCCTCGGCCGTTTTGGGAGCGCCACTCTCTCTTCCCGTTAATTATTGCATTGGTAGACGTGGTGCACTCGGACTGTCCGCCGTGTTAATCATTGCGAGTTTTCTAGGCTCTGCCTATTCGACTAACTGGATCCAGGTCCTTGGGACCAGGATAGTTGGAGGTGTTGGTATGCATTCAATTTCGAGCCATGGTTGGATTACACTGACAGCATCAGGGATGGGCATTAAAGCCGTCAGTGCCCCGATTCTGGCGTCCGAAACAGCCGTTGGCTACTGGAGAGGGTCAACCATCCTGGCCTGGCAGCTATGGTTAGTCTGCGTAAATGATTCATTACTTGGATGCTTACAATTACGTAGGGTTGCATGTGGAATCATGATTGGCTTTGTGATCAACATCATCATTGCGGCGGCGACCGAAACATTAAACTCGACTGACGCAGAAGAGTATCACGACCAGCGATACTATGCGCTTCAGTTAATTCTCGGTGCACCACTAGTGCCCGGAGTGTTGCTTCTTGGTGCCGTCTGCTTCTGCTACGAAAGCCCACGATTTTATATGCGTCCCAAAACGCCAAATTTTAACATTGACCATGCTTTCAAGATTTTGCAGAAAGTCAGAAAGACAGAGGTCAGTACATTACTTCAACGCAAATACGTTTGTTCTAACCTCTTGAATTTAGTTGCAAGCATTGAGAGATCTACTGATAATGTGGTGGCCGAATCGCACCGTGAAGCACAATTACACTGAACTGGATTCGGGGTTGACCTACGCTGGACGCACTCGTGCCGTACTCAAGCTATCTGCTCACCAGTATATGACACTATTTAGCAAGAGGCCTTTGAGAAATGCTGTCTGGAGCACATGCACGGTCGCTTTAGCGCAGCAGCTTTGTGGCAGTATGTTTAAACGTGATGGTCAACGTCTTGAGCTAATACATTTTCTAGTCAACGTGTTTGCATTCTATTCGAGTATGAGTATCCCCATTTACTCATTTTCAAATACTAATTAATTAAAGATACTATGTTTAGCGGCTTTGGAGTTCAGAAAAGCATGCTGTATAGTTTCGGTTATGGTGAGTAAATCATGCAAGTGAGAAGTCTTAATTAACCAAACTCCAGGCGCCGTGAACTTTGGCTTCGCACTACCAGCTATGAGGTTCGTTAGCAATAAGCCCCATAGCATCCTTAACTAATTGATTTACTAGGTCTATCGATGTCATGGGACGACGGCGATGGCTTCTCATCACACTCCCTCTGATGGGTGTTTTCCTCATGGCTTCTGCTGTGGCTTTTGCGCTTGACCCTAGAACCGGGGAGTTGGATCATGCGACTTCCTTATCCACAAAATCCAAAACATCCCCGAGCATTCCTGGGGTAGTCTTTATCTTCCGTAAGTCTCCTCTTGCCGCTTGAAGTTAACCGCTGACAATTCAGTCTTTGCGGCAGCATATTCTCCTGGCCTTGGTACGTCGCCCGTTCTCAATACACAGTGTGTTATTAACATACCTAGGGCCCATTCCATTTACCTTGGCTTCAGAAAGGTTAGTAAGTTCCAGTCAGCATATTCATCGCTAACCACCGCAGCTTTCCACTTTCTCATCGAGAAGCAGTAAGTTTGTAGTTTCGCTGCCCAAAGGAGTTTGCTAATTTTGAAGGGCGCTTCTGTTGCAATCGCAATGAACCTACTTTTTGCAGGACTGCTGACAATCCTTCTGCCAACAATCAATGATGTGTTCCACATAAAGGGCACTCTGGGATTCTTTGCCGGCATGAATATCATCGCATTTGTCCTGGTTTATTTCCTTGTCGAGGAAACCAAGCAGCTTCACCTGGAAGAATTGACCGCAGTGTACAACAACCCCAAAGGGTGGTTTATTCGGTACCAGATTACGAAGAAGATACCGTATTATGTAAAACGATATGTGTTTTTTCAAAAGAGTGCTATCGAACCGAAGCGTTTCGACATTTTTGCGATGGAGAAAAGAGAGGGAGAGGTGGCAGATCGATAAGGCATAGGGATAGGAATTGGTAATTTAAGAGATGGGCAATTGGAGTTTAATGACTTTTTTTATTTAGCATACTGTAGCTTAGAAGTCTGCACTTTGCCCAGGCTTTATCTGGGAGATGGAACGTTTATCGGTGTATTCTTCATTTGATCTTGCCTACCTGAGTTATCTGCCTTCGCGCTCGCTTCAGACCACACCGCTTATAAATTCAAGAATGCAAAAGCGAATGCACGAGAACCGCCGTGATTCGGAGTTGATGGGCCTAGCTCGTGAAATACTAATTTAACACCAACCCCAGTACAGTTAGACTTTGGGTTTCCATGCGATGATCCTGGAGTTTTAACCTACGGGCGGAGTTCATCATTTACCGCGCTGAGTAAGCGGGGAACTCAAATCATAAAACGTTTATACTAATAGAAGGCTCAAGCGCATATGAAGGAAATTCTACAACGGGACATTTGTGGAGTGGCTAAATCGTCATGAGAACATGGTCGGCAAATGCCAAGTTTTGCGAGAAAGATCACGAAAACCTAATCGGGATTCTCCACTCAGCCCGCACCTGTCCGACTTTCTCACGTTGGTCAGGACGGATCTCGGTTGAAATCTCGCCCGCTATATCCTCAACTCAAGTGGAGTGAATGGGTCGATGAGATCAACATAAAAGGTCACTTTTCTCTAAGCCTTTGCAAATACTATTGCATCAGAATTCGCCGACAGCAACGCAGCTTGCAATTGAACATTCAGAACATACCAAAAGATTCCCGATCATTAAAACTCTCCTTACGTTCAACATGAACTTCCTTGGAAAAGCCATTTTCTTTTCCCTCGTCGCGTGCGGTGCTGCCATGCCAGGTCAGCGTGACGAGCTGAAGGTTTCTTTCCCAACAGACGTGGGCTGTGGTGAAGTGAACGTTTTCTACACGTAGGTAAAACAGCTTCTATTCTCACATAAACCATTCACATATCCAACAGTGGACTCACCGCTTATCATCCTCTGGTGATTTCACGGGGTTTTGACCCGGTTGCGACTGACATTGCTTTGCGTAATGATACTGCAAACCTGGTCAAGGCGGGTTACAATGTCTATGGTAGGTCTTTCCCAATAGCTAAATTATCGGTTTGACTAACCCGTATGGAATCAAAGTACTATTCCAAGGGCCAGACCAGCCAGTGTCGAACCTCGGGGATCGCATGAAAGGGAGGCGCTGGGGCGTGACCGGTGTGGGTTGGGGTATCAGAAACTCGACCATGCTGGAACTTGTCACCCGGTTTGAAGGCATGTAGAATCACGACATAAATGAGAATTGACGGCTAATAATTACTAATCTAGACAATCTTATCGAGTACCGCGAAAGCGAGCCGTTGGCACCCACAGTTTTCAACTGGAGTCCCACTTCCCTTGCAGAGTCGGTCATTAGGCGCGTGCCCTTGAATGAAGACTGTACTGGGAAGCCTGGCACACTATATGTAAGGGTCTAAGATCTGCAACCATTTCTTGGCTAACGAAACGCGTCAGGGATACGAGGAAAACTGCCCTCCGGAATTGTGCGAGAAGGTGACAGTTGTTACCTCGGGTAGCCTGGAAGAGCTTCTCGAAGGTATTGAGTGATGAGCCTTGAACTTGTTCTAGGCTTTCTTATTATGATTGGAAGCTGGGGGCATTGATCAAAATGCATTGTAGGTTATAGACTAGATATCTTACACAGATAGCATGCATGTAGATCTAATCGAGGGGTTTTCATCTCGTCGGAGATTTCCCCTCTTGATTACCTAAAACTTTTGGAACAGACACACCGCGGCAATGAATCTAATTGGAGAGTGACTTAGTACTAAACGTGCCCTCTTTATCAGTTTGGCATTTAAGGTCGTGACCTGCGCCGTTAAGAGATTCCTCTTTCAGACAGGGCGCACACGCCCTGCGAAGAGCTTCCGAAACCGGTTTGGTCTGATGATGCGCCCCACAAAGGTCGTATCTGAGCGCCCTCGCTCCTTGGACGAACTGTTGCTGAATGAGAAAGACTCGTATTTCCTGGCTACAAATAGGAGAATCAACTGTCTTGCGTAGAAGATCAGAAGATAATTGTATTAAACCAGAATTATCCTGTCTCTTGACCCACAAACATTAGTTCCACTCTCTGACCGTCGTGAACGCTACCTAAGTAACCATACGATTACCTGAATTGAGTGGCCATCTCTAATCATCAATGTACTTTATTTCTAACACTCCTTTTGGAAGTTGTTCGCGGTTCACGTGGGCATCGTCCACGCATGTATCAACCGGAGACCATGACCAGAAATGGAAAAGTCTGAGGATCATTAATCTGCACGGCGGCTAACCCCGCGCTTTGATAAGGACACTAAATCGTGGGGATGATTCGCGGCTAGACGGCAGAGACAGATACACCAATGATACCTTGACTGATAGCTGATGAGTGGATGTCCATTTCTTTAAGAATGACGATGTCCGCCTGGACTTTATTCTTCAATTCAAAATTGACATCGTCCATTCATCATTAATGAGCTTCGACTCTTAACGTTCTCCGCCATGATTTACCTCGAATTGCTTTTTGCCAGCCTCTGCATCTGCTTGATCTGGACGGCTACGAAAAAAGTACTTTATCCTGCTCACTCTTTACCAATGTCATAGACTAACTTGAGGCGAAAACAGTGGCGTTTGATGAATTTGAGTCTTGCCAAATTATTTTCACGAAATGAATCCCTGCCGATCGAACCGTTGCATCACTTCAAATGGCAGGAGGAGAAGCCAAAGGCGCTCCGGCCCTTCAAGCCAATATACAACATCACGATGGGTATAGATGCATTCCGCAATAATGACTCTAAAACTAATGTCCAACTTAGGCATCCAGGCCGACAGCCTGTCTGATCTCATCACGATTGACCGAGATTACTACAACAGAGTAACAACAAGGCGTGACATCGTGGCTAAGTACAACAAGACTGTACATGGTTGCCTCCCTGGAGGGGAAGATGCGGTCCGAGAGTTGTACTCGTATCTTCTCTCGGATCACCTACCTGTGCGCTTTCCAACAATGTTCAAAACATCTAAGAATAAGACTCTCAACATGGTCACCAACAGGTCATTCCCAGTAGCACCGCCACAAGATCCCGAAGAATGCCTTCGCGCATTGGCTGAAAATGTGGAAGAAGATATATTCTTGCTGAAAGATGATGGTGAAACTCACGTGTGTCTCGCATTCGCTTGTTGCTTCCCCACCGGATTCGACCCATCCACCAAGCTGGGCCAGACTTTGAAAGGAATTCATGAACCTGTACCTTCATATGAAAAGATTGGACCTAGCATGGAGAGATTCTTCCGAAAGCTTGAACCCGGGAAAACTGTTAAGCGCATGAATGTGAGTTTAACGGTTGGTCGCTTGAACTGATTGCTAACAAAGCCAAGTGGGTTGTTCAGACTCACGGGGATCTTATTAACACCTCTGGCAATCATATCAAAGACGGCGATGAGTTTGTCGCAGATGAGGATGTAGATCATTCAAATGTAAGTATGAATACGGACAATGGCCCCGATTCCCTGTATACAGTGCTAACGAGACATGCAACCAATAGGCGCATCTTCGAGTTGAACTTCAGACCCTAACTCGCCTTCCAAAAACAAAGTTTATTCTCTTCTGTTTTAAGACCTACCTGTACCCGATTAGCGAAGTAAAAGCTGAGGGAAATGGCCCTGCACTTGCAGATGCAATCGAGGGCTTGCAGAAGGGGAACGCACCTGGCATGTACAAGTACAAGAGCGCAGTTCGATGGGGCAAAAGCGTCGCCGAGTATCTGCGCTCTTAATCCGGGACGGATGTCAGTTGTGCACTTGATTGCAGGCTTTGTTCATTCCAAGCCAGATGCATTTAGTATTTCAGCGTTTGTTCATATTGCAACGATAGCCGACAATGATAAACCGCTCTGAACTAAGATGACCACGAAAAGAAAAACATTTGATTCTTGTTTCTCACTGATTCCACGTTGAAACGACAAGAATGGTCAAATTTACGGGACTTGGAGGAAATGTGCGGTCTGCCACCCGCTTTAGCCGTCGCCGACTTGGTTATGTAGTTCGCAACATGACGCATCGTTCTAAACGAAGCACGGCAGATCTATTAGATGCAACGTGCTGTTACAACAAGATTACATCCCTTCCCGCCCCTGCGTTGGTTCAGGGCCTCGGTACATGTATCCGAGATGAGACCTCAAATATGACTCCCGCAGTCATGTACGGCCAATTATCGACCCTGCCGCTATCAATCCTTATCAGCGCGGACCGCCGATTCCAACTGTTGCACGTGGAATCCAAAAAGGTATGACCATGGGACTAGTCTATGCAAGGTAAGGCGGGCTGCATTGGAGGCATCAGCTCCCAAACATCAGAAGACCTGCGATATGAACTTGCAGCGACTTCAAAAAGAAAGAATTGTTCATTCTGGAAGCAAAAACATACAACAGCGAGGATTCCCCGGTCGTCACCGACCCGAGTACTAATTCGCCGCTTCTTAGCTTGACGTGCGGAGAGCAGACGGGATCCAGTACTTTCTAAGAGCTATGGTCGTATGTGGGAGTGGAGAGGGCTATTGGCATTGATAGGAGATGGCTTAGTCTTGTGGAAATATCCACCGTCATAGGTTATGCGAATTAGAGGGAAATCGCGCCCAACAGTCTTTCTATTGTATTCCTTGAGCGTGGTAGACCACACTTCCGTACCTCATTGGAATTGACCAATCATATACTAGTGGCTTGAAAATGATACACAAAACCACGCCAAATTGATATGGGGATAGGAGTCTCATCGGATTTATGTGGGCCTGGTACAGAGGCGCAGTCTTGTCACGGAAGGGTGGCCAAGCTACGTGAGAAAACCGCACGCCTTATTGTGAGGTGTATTTGAGATACAAAGCGAGAGCACTGAGTTCCGCTCAAATGCGATGTATCTGTTAGTCCACCTCTTGAGTCAACCGGTCCTATCAATAAGACCCGTTATCCCGGCTTTCTTTGCGGTAACGATCCGAGGTCCCTTGATTAAGTGGAGAATCTCCTCAATTTGAAAGAATCACGCAGGATATATCCAGAACAGGAAATTTCTGAACATTCAATTCTGAGGCTGGCATGCCAGGGATTTGAAAGAATCCCGCAGCATATTCCAGATCCAGGAATTTCGCAGCGTTCAATTCCGAGGCTGATATGGGAGCAATTTGAAAGAATCCCGCAGCATCTTCCCAGATCGAGTAATTTCTGAGTGATCAATTCTGAGGCTGGCGGGGAAGGATTCTGCATAAAAGCGCCAAGCATTCCCCCTTTGTCTCCATAAGCACTAGCGGCTGCCCTGAGGGTTGATTCAGCCCGCTTAGTTCGGAGCGACGGGTATGTGAGCTGCACCCCTGGAAATTCCATCTTTGCGATTTTTGGGTACAATTCACAGAGAGATCTGCATCAAAATTACGAAATTTGTAGGAGTGGCGCCCTCTTTCTGTCGCTGACTGGAACTATTGTGTTGGCGCTAAACACCATCAGCCGACGCGTTGGTGGGGAATCTGTCGGGCCCTCCCGTCTCTTACTCCGAATCAACCGCAGCCTTACAGTAGACGACGGCCATATTTCCCCGAGTTCGTTTTCCAAGTTCTGCCCAAAAGAGGAGCGACATAGCCTGCTTCCTCATGTATGAAAAGGATATTAGCCATGTATGCCAAATCTACCGGATGTGGTATATTGTATCTGCTATTGTCCTGTTTCGGCGGCAAGCTTATAACCTATGTACAAAGTTTTTATTACACGGTGCTAGAAGTATGACGCAAGGAACATATGCAACGGTAGATATCTTAAGATCCTGCACGGTCGATCACTTGGGGAGGCTTAGCTTGTCCGCCCCGCGACAGCTGGCTCTCCGACCACACCACCATCTCCACCCGTCCCACCATTGTCTCTCCCCTGGGACTTTTGCATAATTGTTAAGCTTGATCAGGCTTCCAGAATCGCACTGAGGCGGCATCAGCTTGTCTGTACGCAGATCTGTGGATATTCTTGGCTTCAGGGATCCACACCGTTGGCTAGTCACAGCAGGCCATCGGACAGCTCGCTGCTTTCGGGACCGATGAAGGCCGAGACTTGATGTCTATGACGTGAACTAGATTCAGATGCAAGTCGGAATGAAGATCATCGCAAGAGTCCGAGTGTAGCGCTTAGCTTGCATTGAGGATCTCACGATAGGTATAAAGTACTCGCGGTCGTCGACATGAACAGTCTTCACATCACAACTCACTCTCATCTTCCACCTTCAAGCACAAGCAAGCAACGCCAACTCTGAAAATGATTGCCTCTCAAGTTCTAGTTCTCGCCACTTCCCTCGTGGCGTTTACCTCTGCTGCTGTTCTTGCACCTCGTGCGGGGACTTGCACGCTAACTCTCCAATTCACACGGACTCAGGTAAGCTCCTTCCAATCATGAGCGGCAGGAGACGTGGCGCTTACGAATAAGAACCCGGTTGCCGGTGGGGATAACACCCTCAGCTGTTCTACGTCACTTGATTATGGTGACGGCCGTGTTGATACTCTAGTATCTGAATGTAACCAAGTTACTTCGAGCCGCTGTTATAATTCGCAACTACCTTACCGTATCTGGTAAGTTTCCGTCTAAATCTGTGTGGTTCTGTTTGTCAGAATGGCTGGTATTAAAACTTTGTTTAGCATTCACACCAACAGTGACATTGAAGACGGTTACCTCGACTACGCTGGGGAACATGTTGATTTCCACGATGACGGCTGTCACCGCGACAAGTGGGCTTCTATTGCTGGAGATGGAGCTATGCAAAAGTGCACTTTCCCCTGCTAATGGTGTTAGCCGCAGCTAGTAGCTTTGTCTGCATTGTGGAACGAACAATTCCAACGAGGGTTAGTTTGTATTCGAATAGGAATCTGCGGACGAAATCAACTCTCTTGTTTCCAGATCAACCTGGGCATCAAAGTAGACTAGTTCATAGATCAATACATTATTTTCATGTCAAATCGCCTTAATCCCGGCCCCTGCCAACAATACTAGGGGAAGAGTTAGATATACCCTATTTTGGGATATGTACCTTGCGAGTAGTCCTTGGTGATGAATCAATTGGACTCGTGTTACTATTCAAGTATAGTGATTTGGTGATATTCTGCGTTGACAAGAATGTTCAGATTTGGTTAAATAGCCATTAACACTAGACATTCTGGATCATCTACTGGCCATATGCATTGCTTTTAAGACAATGAATAGAATGTTCTCATCACATAATTTACTGAAACCTTCCAAGTCCATATTGTAGGCACCCACAGGGAGGCCGATCGACTTTATTCATGGTCAGGCCGAGTGAGTTGCTCGACCCAACTATGTTTCTTGAGTGTAACAACCTGTATAATTAATTCGCGACAATACGAAATATCGAAAACTTTTGCAATTCACGGACTCGGGGTTCAATTATTATTGAGAGAAGCATAGCTCGTAGAATTATCCATCAGCCCATCTTAAGCTGACCCTGCGTCAATGCAAGCTATTTACTGGCCGCTTCCCCTCAATCCAAGCAACAACCACGGTGATTGTTTCTATGACCAATCTTTTTATGATACATGACGGCGCAAATGGTCTTTCAACCATGGCTCGCATAATTCCTTTAAAGCAGCAACTATGGTCAATTGGCAAACGCCATCCAGGAATGTGCCCAAATTAACCATAACCGAGTGGTCGATCAACGCCACCCCCTCAACTAGAAACAAGCCATCCAAATGAAATTTCCCGGGCGCTGGGCAGGGGAAGAATGCGGGGGCGGCGCCCATGGAGAAAATCTTATGAGAGAGGAACAGTCATGCCATTGGCATAGCACCAGCAGAGTTCACACGGCTCTGCCCACGCACAGGGGACCTTGATGCCATTTTTCAAAGTCGCAATTCAAATTGAAACCTCCTTCGTAAGCTGCTCAGCCATTTTTGCGGGGTGCAGCACGCAGGGCGGGGGCGCTTCATCAAAACGCCAGTCGTCTGATTGCATTCCTCCGTCAGAATGACACATGTACGCTGTGGGCAGCAAAGCCAATTCACACGGACGCGTTTTTTTGTCGCGGCCTCCGCTCACGGAAGCAGTGGATCGGGCGATCGGCACAGTGTCTTGGTTTGAGAAGAGCTCGTTTATGCAAGCTGAGCTGACTGCTACTATGCTTTTCCTACCCCACGTGCCAACTACCTCCACGTTTCACTCCCACACAGCCAGAGCCAAGCATAGCCTTTCGGATACATAGGTCTGGACTGCCTCTCGCTCCGCATGATGGACTGTAACTCTACCATTCCCGACCCAGTGTCAACAACCAATATGCAGCAGCACGTGCTAGCCCCCAAGGTGCACGCTCGGCCTCAGGTCTTTCGCGACGCCATTGGCACAGTGTACTTGAGAGAAAATTTTAATCTTTGGCATCCAGACAGAGACGCGGAACATGGCAATAGAAGGCAGCAGAAAATGGATCAATTGACAAATTATTCAAACAGCAACGAAAACAAGCATTTCGTCCGGATGGGCTGAGATGCTCGGTGTCCGATCTGGGGCTCAAATTTTTCAATTGAGACCTCTGTTGCAATTGATGGGGTTGGTGTAAGCCTCATCGTCATAGTGGCTACATTCCCCGCTTCTTGTCTCACTCCTAGGCCCATTGAAGCTTGACGATTCATCACAAACTGCCGATTCTCCCCGCCGACCTTCGGCTGTCGCTGTCAAAACTTTGAAAAACACATGTCAATTCCAACGTGGTCAGTCTATGTCGTCGGCCTGGATCGGTTGATGATGGCCCAAGATCATGATTGATACTAGCGGGGTGCGTTCCGGAGTTGCGTCAATGCGTGCGGAGAAGTGTTTTGGATACAACCTTCTCAGCAGAATATGCAAGAGAGAGGGTTCCTTTGGGACTATTTACTGCACCCCATTGGGTTACAGATCTGATACTTTGGCGCTGCTGTGTCGGGATATGCTGCAACCCAATATGTGCCGGCCGTCCCATTTCGGCACTAGGTAGCATTCCCGCAATAGTTTCTTCAATCAGCTTCGAATATCAACCACGACAATTATTTCTGACACAGTGTGTCCGCCAGTAACCGACGCGGGGAAGTTGCCATTCTCTGCAGTCATCATTTAGTATTCCAACATGCCGTCGAAAGTGTAGAGTATTGTCTGTAGTAACCGTGCGCGGACTAGCACGCTCTGCCTCCGTGTATACAAGTAGACTGCCGGGATCCCTTGGTGACATCCAGGTACTTCGACAATTTGATACAACAGCTGGAGACTTTCAACGATCGTATCGATTCAAGGTTTTACTGGTCCCGCGGAGCTTGTCTAATACGGGTACTAGGACACGACAATACCTTGATGGCGTTGGGAAGGTACGTTGGGGCGCAAATCATGAAGAGCTCAACGCCACACTGGGTCGGTTATTTCGACCGTCTGAGCAGTCCTGCAGGCGGCGTGCTTCACAGAGTCGCTTTACATGCAAGAGAGTTTCACGGCGGAGAAGTGGCAGTGACCCGGAAGCTTCATTAGAAATACGATTGCGTACTGAGAAGAGCATCCTTTGTAAGCAAAAAAGAAGAGGAGGGGCTGCCGTCGATGAATATAAATTCCAGACTTTCCTCTGTCTACCGTTTGTTTTATTCTCACCATCAACATACTTTGCATTGGCACAACAAAACAACACAGAGATTATCAGCACGCTAAACTAGCCGTGCTTCATATACATAATGGGTGATATCCGAGCCTCCAAGGACAGCAAGGTCGCCATCGACCCCTATGCGCTCGTCGAAGCTTTGCTCGGCCAGCGAATCGAGAAGCCAGAGACCAACGGATCCAACGGTCTTCAGACTGACTACGATGACCTTGGTGTGAAGCTTGAGTCTCACTCCGGACGTGGAAACATGAAGCCCGATTCTCCCCCCAAGGATATTCGGGTTGGTGCTGTCAACCCCTATGCTCTCGTCGAGGCCCTCCTCGGCCGAAGCATTGACCGAACCTCGGTCACCTCTGCCATCATTCTGTCCAACGTTCTCCAGACAGACTACGATGAGCTCTTTGACATGCAGAACAACTCGGTCCTCTTCTCCGGACTGAAGCTCAACATGAAGGAGCGCAAGGCCGAGATGCTGTCCGAGAAGGACATCAAGATCCTCCAGGAAGAGGATCTGATCACTCCCGATCTGTCCGAGGCCCAGAGACTCGAGGACCTTGAGAAGATTGGAATCAAGGACCTCAACAAGACCCGTGTTAAGACTGCTCGCATGGCAAACGGAAAGTTACACTTGGTCCTCCATGCCGAGTCTCTCGGCAGGACTGTGTCCAACCGCGACGTCACCAGGTCCATCAACGAGCTCATTAACCCCTACAGAATTGAAAAGGGCCGCTGGACGCCCCCCAACAGCACATGGCGTGACATGTACGACCAGTTCTTCCAGAGCTCGGCCCAGCGCCTGATTGGCAACATTGCCTCTTTCCAGATTGACGACAGGAAGAAGACGCTCCACAAGTTTGACGACCCAACCCAGGGTGCCTCCCTCAACAGCTGGCTCGTTGCCGCTCTCTTCTCCGTCTTCTGGTCGGACCCCAGCTCCATCAACCGTGCCACCCGCGTCCACCAGTCCCGCGAGGAGAAGAAGCAGCTTCACATCCGCTTCCACGACAAGGGGGGCCACAACAACGCCCGCTCCGAGACGGTTGTTGTCAACTACGAGATCCCCATCAACAACACCAACAACGAGCCCGTGTACTGCCGCTCCAGCGATGGCGCTGACATCTGGCCATCTCTGTACGAGAAGGCCTTTGTCAAGTGGATCACTGGCAACTCCAACGACCAGCCCGACATGACCCAGGCTCACTCTGGTGACCCCGTCAAGGCCATGGCCCAGATCAACGGCCGGGAGCCCCAGTACTTCATCACCCAGAACCACTCCAGCCCCGACCTTGTCGGCCTTGTCCGCCGCAACTGCTTGAACTTCAAGACCATCAACCCCATGTGTGCTTACACCTATGCCACCAGCCAAGAGAACAGCTACAGCCCATACCGAGGCAGCAACATTGTTGCCAACCACGCCTACTCTGTTCTCGGCTACGCCGTCATGGGACAGAAGCAATACATTGTCCTCCGCAACCCATGGGGAGTTACCGAGCCCATTGGCCTGACCAGCTACCCCGGTCTGCTTGAGCGTCTTGACCCCACCCAGTGGCACCCCGCTGCTCTCCTCGACCACGGCGGTCTCTTTGCCATGGAGGAGCAGGCCTTTAAGCAGGTCTTCGCCGTCATCGGTGTTGCCAAATAAATACGCCCATCGGGCCGTGGCTTGAGTGCTAAGGTTCAGCAACTCTAGCCCACCTGAGACCGGCACTACCTCTATTATTCTGCTGGTCCATGGTTCATCTATCGAGTCAAACTGCGGCCTCCGGGACTTGTCTGAAAGGCCCAAGCGAAAAGAAATTGGCGAAAGTTTTGTCCTCGGTGAGTGAGTGATTTAGTGGATGAGGGGTTAAAAGTTGGGCCAAAAAAATGGACGGAGTAAAACAAAAAAAAAGGGCAATTGGGAAAATGATGATGGTTTGGAATGGTTGAGGGTGTTGACTTGTTAGCCCGAAGCTTAAATTGAATAATGGAAACATATTTTAGGGCAAACTTCTACTCTAACTGACGTGACTTGCCGAGATTCACCTGTAGCGCCGCCACCGTAACGGGAACTAATTTACTGGATATTTTACAGGTATTCGGGCCGGACGGACGTGCTGGCGAGTGCTTCAATTAATCATAACGCTTATTAAAGAGTCGTGACATTTCAGTATCTAGTGGGTAGCATTGGTATGCTGATGGGAAGTAACGCAATTATTATACAAAGATGAATGGTTTGATCTGTTCCAACATTTTTACTCGGTCGTCTTGGTGTGAGATTGGACTGGCTTGGAAAACCATGCCCTTGTGAGTGCCCATACTAAGCCCAAGAAGAATGTGTGTTGGCCGCTCTCGTAGATTTTCCCGCGGGCCTCAATGCCCGTAATTGTCTCGATATCTTCTATTGTTTGAGCCCAGTGCCCCGATTCTCTTATATACGTAACCATGAGATCATTTCCATTTGTTATTCCGCCTAAACTAATGTCAATATTCATCATTTCCGTTGAGTCGTAGAATTGGCTTACCACTTGTCCACAAGTTTCCGTCTTGAAACCATCGATACTTGTCTCCAATTAGTTTCATTTTTGGAAACCGTTTCGCCAGATCAGACTGCAGTCCCCTTGGTCCGCTTACTCTTTTTCCGTCGAGTATGCCAGCCGCGCCGCACAAGTAAATACCGGTGCAAACGCATAGTATGTCCACCCCTGGAGTATTGAAATGAGCTTGGAGCCACTTGAGGCCTCCTTCTTCGAATTGAGCGTCTGGATCAGCGCCAGGGATGACGACAATGTCTAGCTGACCAGGAGCTACCTCAGCATCCTGGTAACAGTGAGCTGCCTTGATAGTCATGTTGGACGTCAATGCAATATCTTGGCCCTGCCTTGGCGTCGTGATGTATGAAATGACCACTTCGGGGGATTCTGTGGAATTATGGGGCATAACTGTGTGGAGCTTGCGGATGTGGTCTCGAGACATTAAGCCAAGTACATCAATTGTGGAAATGTCAAGCAACTGCGAGCCGGTTGGCATAAATGCCCCGATACGAATGCGTTGCGATACCATCTTGTGTTTGGTCGATACGCAAAGTCTGATACGGTCGAGTTGTTCTGTAATCAAAATACCGGATCAGGCGAAGTTGGCAGGTGAAGAGCTCCTTATATGGCACAAAACATTGACCAGTCACTATCGTACTATTCTGTGGCCTGATTCAAATCGGAAAGGGAGACTTTTGAAGCCTAGTCAAGTGGTTCGCACTTGCTTTGCCTGACCATAGATTGATGCTGATTGGCTGCGTCGTGATAAATACCGACGAGTCTCGGAACTGGCCAAAAGTCTCCGGAAATCCCCCGTTAATCGCCCCGCCTCCGCTCAGTACTTGACCCCTGTCTGCCTAGCACCGCTGAGAACCACCCTATAGAAAGCATCAATGATGCATTTTATGATCTCGCTTGGGCTCTGTATTCATATTTCCAGTTTTTATGTAGTGAATGCGTTCATGTGTTGCGAAAATAAAATTCAATTAAAGCGTCAAAGTCCAAATCGATCATCAGAGGAAAACGAGACAACCCCTTGCTGTATAAAAGTCTTAACCGTCCACACAGCCTACTCCATTGAGATCCAGAAGCTCCTTGTCCATGTTTCTACATTTCCACTGGGCAGGTTTCCCACTTGGTGGTGTGACCGTCACATTTTCCGCTCTGATGTTATCGCAACTCTGTTGTTTGTCAGTAACTGCAATGAAACAACACTAGCAGGCCACTCACATCTTCTGAGCTACAAATAAGAGAGCCCACGACTGGATCATTGGCAGTCGAGGTAGTGCCCCAGAAATTTTTAAACAGAATGTCCGTCAGTATCATTCCAGAAGGATTTTCTTCGCAAGTCGAGGCGTTTACTGCGCCATAGCACTGGTCGATTTTGATAGCTCCGTCGTTGTTTTTATGATAGAAGGTGTCGTAAGTGACATTGCGGACGTATCCGGCACCGCCTCCGCCAATCCACCCGTCGTGTGTCACGGCTCCCTCCCCTGGCCAGACCTTGAGTCGCGCACCGTCTGACGCATTACTCATAGAGATGTTGTAGATGTACAAGTTTTCTATAATGTCAAATGTGCCCGGGTACTGACCGAGTGAGCCGACAGAAATGCCATGGGAGGAGTTGCAAACTAAGCCTTGGACAATGACGTTGGTGCTGTTGGGCTTAAACGAAACACAGTCATCGTCGTGGTCAATGTAGGAGTTTTGAATGACAATGTTATCAGATCGATAAGTGTCCCAGCCATCCAAGTTTTTCGCAAAGTTCTCCGAAGTGGACCTTGAGAAAATATCAATATCAGAGATGAGAATATCCGAGCTGTTGGCGATAAGATTGTGCCACTTATCTGTCAGTTATTGGCCCAGCAAGTATGGTCTCACTCACGTTAGGAGATTGGCGCAGTTTGAGGCCAGTAATAGATCCACCATGCCATCCATCAGTTACGAAAAGAGTCGGCCTCTTGATGGAGCTATTTTTGGCATAGCCATCGTACCAATATTGACCATTGCCATCAATAGTTCCCACGCCCCCACCATACAGGTTAATGTCTTTGCCACCCCATAGCCACCAGCTAGATCCATCCTGGAATGGATACTGGAAGTTATTTGATACCCAACTATCAATATCGTTGCAGAATTTGATGGTCCCAGACAATGCAACGTCTACATGCTTGAGGAACCGGAGATCCAAAGGCGTGCATACATTGTACTCCTTGTTCAAAACAACAGTCCCGCCGTTGTTGCATTTCTTGAATGCAGCAAGAATGCGGGGGGCATCATCTCCCTTTTTTGAAGGGTTCACAACGCATGTCTTTATACGAGGAGCTGATGATGGGAATGATTTGAACGGTTGGAGAGGGCTTGGCTTTATTTGCGGACGCTGCAGAATGTTGTCCGGGTGTGCCAAGCCATGAATGGCAGCAACAAGGACAAGTAAAAGAGAAGGAATCATTTTATTTGTGTAACGGATTAATGAGCTGCCTTGGATACGAGTGAAAATACGATTATTGTGAACACTTAAGTATGAAATGCTGAAATGATTGAATACCAACTACAATTCAATTCTGGTTATTTTCAACCATGTTTCTCTCAAACAGGCAATCATAGTCAAGGTCGGAGTATTTTCAGGCGGGGTATTTAGCCTGAAGTCATTGCATAGAGATCATCAGATGGAAAGAAGTGCGCATGTCATTTCAAAATTCGGTTTTCACATCATGTGTAGGGTAGGATGGACGGCGCTGATGGAATCCACGGCTCCAGCGAAATGAACAGACAAGGCACTCCCTCGCTAAAATCAATGTCAAAGAAACCGAGATTCAATCGACTCATTAACCATAAATTTACACTTCTTTGGCGGTGACTTACCCGCGCGACTAGAATGGCTGGACTCGTCCCGTCTCGACAGGCTTAACTCTAAATAACCCCGAGGTCCTGGAATTCTCCCTGCATGCGTTTACTCGTCTGTATTTGCCTCAGCGGGGCGTCGGCCGCGTCAGACCAGGGCATGTTCTCGGCTGTTTTGGATTGGTGGGGGATTCGCTCCAGGTCCAGTCTTCATTTCGCGGCCCATGCGGCGGGAATAGCTCGTTGGTGAAGATGGCCAATTTTCCACCAATCCCGTTGGTTTGCTGCTGACGATTCCACCGTCGCGTCGTCCGGGTTGCTCGGTGGTCAAATGAAGGCGGAGGGATCCTCGAATTTCGGGACAGATCCGCAGAATGGATTTGCCGGGTTGCGACATGAGAGGGAGCCAGCTACCGTCAGTGTTGCACCCCTGGCGAATGCTTTGGGCTAGACCCATGCACATCACTTTGGCTCACAGCACAGCATAGAAACGCCCTTTGTTGACCTGGGAATCACAATGACGTAAAGGCGAGGGACGCGACGGGACATCAGTATTGAGTGACGCAAGCAATCAACAACTTGAGGCTCCAACTTATTCTCATTATAAGGCGTCCGTGATCTTCAAGATCCTTTCAAATAGCGGGGCGCTGGATCGATACGCGTAGTCGCCACCTGGACCGTGCAATTTCGTCTCCGACTTGGACGCGGTGTGCTTATGCATGTTGATGAAGCTTATTCGACCTCGCTCGGGTCTATTGCGCTCTGCCCGAGTCGATCAACTTCTTCATTTGTAGGCAAGTCCATGTTCTTGGCAGTCTTGATGCACGAGTTGTATGCACATCTCGGGTAAGCAACAGACTGACTGAATTGTTGGTCCTCAAGGATTAGATACGAGCCATGCCTGAATTCAAGGGATGCCTACCTGGGACTCTTGGCGTTGGCTCGGCGCCGTTTGCCCTTTTTGTAACCTTCTCCATGATTTTCCTTCTCCACCAATCCAGGCTGCGATCCCCGCAGGTCTGCCAGCACCGGATAATTTGGCTTCGATTGAGTCGGACATTGTTTTTCCACAACTGATGGCACTGGCATATGGCTGTCGATAGCTAAAATTTAGAGGACTGACAGCTAGAGCTGTTCGTCTCGTGTTTACGATGGAGGGCAGTTGACAGACCAGGAGTCTTCTCACCTTGGTGGGGCGTCCAGCGGAACATGCGATGAGAAGGTTACATTGCAGGCACGCTCAATTTAACCTCAGTTGTTTACGTGTACCCTGTCTGTTATGTCTGTTAAGATCTCTTTATAATCGGCCTCGTCTTGACATTTCTCGACTTGAATCTCCAGGGCCACTACTCATTCTCTGACAGGCAACATGAAGGATTTTTTCGTCTACACTCTGCTCGCCGCAGCCGGCGCCTCGGCCGCGCCGTCGTCCAACAAGTCCTATGCGAAGTGGATGACTGATTCCGTCATTGGCCGTGGCATTGAGGACCCTGGTTTCCATTACTCTTATGCAACCCTCCATTCCGGTCTGCAAAACTATTATGAAACAACACACTGCGAGAGCGTGTACGATTTCTACAAGGACCAAGTCGACCAGATTGTGTTTGCCAATGGCACCATCGACGCATACCCCTACACCAAGTACTCCCTTGACAACTACCGCTTTGGTAACAGTCTGCTTTGGTGGTATGAGAAGACTGGTGAGGCCAAGTACAAGCTTGGTGCCGATCTGATCAAGGCCATGCTCGACAAGCACCCACGAACGCCCCTCGGTGGTTTCTGGCACCGTCAGCCCACCTACCCCGACCAGATGTGGCTAGACGGTATTTACATGGCCGACACCTTCTACGCCAAGTATGTCTCCTTGTTCCAGCCCAACAACCAGACCGCCTGGAACGACGTTGCCCTTCAATTCGACCTCATCCACAACCGTACTGTCAAGGACAACGGCCTGCTCCTGCACGGTTATGACGAGAGCAAGACGGCTGTCTGGGCTGACCCCGTCACCGGCGCCGCTCCCCTCGTCTGGGCCCGTGCCGATGGATGGTACTTTATGGCCCTTCTCGAGGTGTGGGCTCTCTTCCCCAAGAGCCACCCTGCCCGTGCTCGATTCATCAACTACTTCACCGCCCAGGCCAAGGGACTGAAGAGCACCCAGGATGAGAAGGGCGGATGGTGGAACATTATGGACAAGCAGTACGAGGATGTTGACGGCAACTACCTTGAGAGCAGTGCCAGCGCCATGTTCGCCTTTGGTTTCCTCAAGGGCCTGAACCTGGGAATTCTCAAGAAGTCCGAGTACGCCGCCCCCGCCAAGAAGGCCTACAAGGCTCTCGTTGACCTGTGGGTCTCTGAGAACAACAACGGAACCATCAACTGGGAGGGTACCGTCGAGGTCGGAAGCTTGGGCAGCAACGCCACCTTTGAGGTCAGTTTAATCCACTAATTTCTTTGAACAAAGCTAACATTCAACAGTACTACTCTAGCATTGGTGTTGTTCAGAACGACTTGCGCGGCATTGGTCCCTTTATCAACGCCGCTGTTGAGTGGGACAAGCGCAAGTTCTAATCCTGTCCATTTATGATTAACTTGAAATTTTGCAATCAAAATTAGCAAGCCGTATATATTTCACACTTCTGAATGCCCATGTTGAGCTTTCCCTTACATGTATTACTAGACTCTGTACGCTCAGCGGGATCGAGGATGAATGTGCATTCGAAGACTCGTTCTGGTAGTCGGCCTGAGAAAATTAAAAGGTCATATTGGTAATAGCTTTAATCAGCTTATAGAGGCTACAACATTTGAGGACTTGGATTCTCATAGTACATACAATACACGAACATACTCGGGCGCAAACTATTATACGTTGAAGTGAGGTTGACTGATTGTGATTGGATACTGCGTTAGGATACAGAAAGTATTGTGCCAACTACAAATTAAATAGGGTAAATAAAGAAGCGATTTTCCAGATCAGTCAAATCCAGCATGGAAATATCGACCTTTTTACGCACGACAGCCCCGTTTTCATCCGGCTGTGTTACCTCGCCAAGTTGGTGGGATCTCCTTTCTTCCTCGCTAAGACCAGCAGCCCATGCCTTGCGTTCTGCATTCCTCCGCTTCAAAATGATTTGGATTACGAAGAGAATCAAGGGTGTCCCTACCCAACTGACGACGATCTGAGCTATCCATGCCCCATAATATCGCGGGGCATCGCGGGGCACCCAGATCTGGGGCGAAATCAAATTTGCGACACTGTAACCAAGCATAAACATGACGTTTCGAGTCAACTTCTTGGTATAGCCAGCCGCCGAGGAGGATGTCCAACCCAGGGCGATGATGTAGGTGTTTCCATAGGTATGTCCAGCCAGAAGAAGACATGCGAGCATAGCCAGCTTCTTGTCCCAGTCAATGGCGACCATTCCAATTCCACCTGCAATGGCTGGTAAGCACCATACAAGCCCATGTAATGCTAGGTTTGAAGGCCACCACCGTAGCGCAAAGGTCCCGGCCAAACAGATAACAACACCAAATCCACCGCCTGCAGCAGCGACAAGTGTGGATCCCAAACTGGTCACGCCGAGCGCTTTAGTGATCAAATTCTGTTGTCCATAGGTAAGGTTGTTTGACATCATGAGTGTAAAGGCTTGCAGACAAAATAGCCATGATACTGGATCGCGTAGAGTTTCGGAAAATTGAGCCTTTTTAAACTGCTTCTGTTCAATAGAACTCTGGCTAGATTCGTGAACGCGCTTGATAACGTTGACCTTTTCCTCAAGGGTTAAAAAGTCTGCCTTGGCAGGGTTGTCTGGATAGTAGAACCAGACTACTACCGACAGTATCACAGATAGCCCGCCGGTGATGATCATAAACAGCTTCCACGGGAGGACATGGCTTTTGCTCCACAAGAGGCCGTATGAGATGAATGCCGCGCATATAGGAGCGGCTGCCGAAGTTGCCCAGAGAAACGGTTGAAGGAATGAGTGCTCATGGCGGTTGAAAAACATGCCAATCGTCATTTCCATAGCAGGTACGACAACAGACTCGCTTGCGCCTAGGAGCAATCTCAGTACAACCAGGCCAGCGTACCTTGTTGCTACGCAGTGAAGCAGTACAGTCACTCCCCACATGAAGATGAGGCCGGCCACGAATTTGCCAAGTGGTAGTTTCTGCATCGCATAATGACCGGGCCATTGTGCAGCCAGGTACCCTATTGATGTCAGACGCTGTTCCATAAGTTAATTCGCATGAGGTGGTTATTCACCAACGTAGAAAAAAGTTCCCAAGTTATTATACTGTGCTTTATTTATCCCAGTCTCTTCAAACAGACCCAAGATAGCAGCGTATCCTAGAGTCGACTTGTCGATCTACATTGTGTGAGTGTTGATATGGTTGTTTCCATAGAATAACTTACAAAAAGCAGCAAATTGATGGCTGACAACAGACCCATGACGTAAACGTACAACTTCCGTCGCAGCTTCTTTTCGTTTTCTGGTGTGAGTGGACCAAAGTCGTCTCCATGTTCCTCCACGATACGCAGAGTTACATCCGCATCCTTTTCAGAAACAATCGCAATCTCTGTCAAAGTCTCTGTACTAGAGATTTTCGTCTCTGTTTGGGGAAGCATTCTGTGTGTCTCAGTTATGAGAGAAAAAGCGATGCCGCTAGGTGAAAGAGGTGCAATTAAGGCTAGAAATAGATTGAAGACAGAGCAGAGTGAATAATATATGTCCGCATCCTGCTTGGGCAATGTGAGCCCACTATCACGCCAGATACGCCTCGTACTTTACATTCATCGGTTCTGTAAGATCGTGGCACTATTCCTTATTTAGGGTGCGCTATTTCTCGCTTGGCAGATTTCGTCAAATCTCTGTGTCACATCGATCCATTTGTAAGTAGCAAATTATGGCGCCAATGGGTGGACCGCTTGCGTGATAGCCTCGCATGGGCCTGCCGTTGAGTGTCTGGCCCGCAGCGACGCCCGATTATTTAATTCGTACGAGTTAAAGTGTTAAGATAAGAATCGTCCAATCTAAGTTGCATAAATCTGGAAATAACCATTTCTAATGTTATTGGGAAACACCTTCAACCCAGACAACCACTATATTTTGCAATCCATCAAGCGAAGAAGTTCACTAGAACTATTCAAACTAAATTCTACGTTTATTTCGATCCGCAAGAGGATTCTTATGATAGCTTGCTGACAAATTAATCATGATGGTGAGATGCGCACGGAAGTAATCCATTTAAAGATAAATCAATTTTGTAGTCTCAACGAAGAGCAATAAACGCATTCTCTGAGCGAATAAACTATAATGTATACAATAAATATTTACCAAACATGTCCCTTGTTTTGCTTGACACTAATAACATTGATGTCGCGCCACATTAACACACTGACAAAGCCAATAACCCAGACTCCACTACCAACCGCCAACATCCTCATTTGGGCATCCCCGTAGGCATTTTGAATCGCGAGACGCGTCTCGGACCCTACCGGATATGACAGCTGGGTCGAGATGTTTGCATAAATCTTGGCTAGGTTTGGGAGCTCTTCAGCTGGTAAATACTCCGCAAGCTTCTTTGGAAAGACGTTCTGCCAAATAGCAGAGGCAACGGTGAGACCAATGGCGCCTCCAATGTTACCAAACATTCCCAACACCGCTAAGCAAACAGCGACATGCTGATGCGATGCAGCAGCCAATATTGCAATCTCGTCGCAGACCATGATGGTGCCAGCTGCTATCGAAAGAAAGACTTGACACATGATGATGTAGCCAACACTGCTTTCAATTTTGCTAAAGTACATCATCAGGCAAGATCCGATAATGCTCAGTGGAATTCCAACATAAAGGCAAACTGGCTTGAACCGACCAGTATGATGGATCAGCGCGCCAACAGCGATGCCGCATACGACAGAACAAACTGCGTACAATTGCACAACGTAGGTAGCATTCTCGACACTGAGATCATTCACAACCTGAAGATACGAGCTGAAGAAGCTATTCCAGCACCAATAACTTATGAATAGTGTGGTAGATAGAATGCAAGCACCTAGCACAGTGCGATCAAGGAGGAGAGAGTAGGGTATGAAGGTGATGGGGGTGTAACGTCTCTCCCACACAACGAAGAGGATGATGAGAATAACACCGACAACAAACATTCCGGCGACGAGAGGTGAGTTCCAGCCTCGAATTACGTATAAATTGAATGGCAGGAGAACAAAGGCCACGCCAAATGATAGTAGAACTAGACCCACGGCGTCAAATTGGCGGAAATAGTGCAGAAAAGACTGTGTTACGGTGCGATCGCTGTCACTATCGTTGTTTGAAATAAGGCCCAACTTTCTAGCCTTTAGGTAGTTGTTCAACAAGAGTTGGAACAGAGGAAGTGTAATGGAAGGCACCAGGATTGCAAACATGCCAAATGCCCATCGCCAACCGGGTCCGCCCAGGAACCAGGAACAGATCGGACCAGCCAACATGCCCGCAATCAAATTCGGAGAGCTGACGATGGCCTGCATAAGGCCCCGATTGCGTAGAGAGGAAGTGTCGGCAACAAAAACAGTCAGGCTGTACTGGATGCCATTGTTCCCGACCGTCTGCAAGACCTGAGCGGCGGCATAGGCTTCAACACCATTGCACATGGTCATGGTGACAAGTCCGGTTGTCGCCATCAGAATGCAGAAGAGGTATCCCTGTGGTCGACCAAAGACATCAAGGATTTTCGCCAAAGTGAGGTTTGTCACACCGCCAATTACACTGCTCAAGATGCCAACGGTGGGCGTCAGCGAGTGCAGGGCAAAGGTTGAGGTGACATATGGGGTCAGGATACTGGTGGTGCCTGACAAGACACCCTCGACGAAATAGATGAGCCATATCATGACATATGCAGAGGCTAAGGCGCCGGTGGTCCACGCGATAGTCACGGCCTCGATGTTTTGCACACCAGGTTGAGCATCATCAGCCGGAGAGTCCCCATCGTCGCTAACGTCGGAATTAGCATCCTCACTGCTGTCATCGAGTAGAGGAGTGCAGGGGCCTGCTGAAATTTGTGACGACCTCATTTGCTGCGTAGTTTGAGGCCAAATGAAAGAAAGGAATAGTAGGACTTAGAGGGAATTGAGAGAAAGAGTCAAAGTGTCTGGAAAGTCATGTCAGCGGGCGAATGCGCAAGTTGCAGGCCATGTCATCAAGTGGAGATTGAACATGCCCAATAAACTTGCTCATTCTGCGGCCCCTCCTTGCCAGCCTAGCTAGCGTAAATAACTTGCGCATCCTGCAGCTAGTAAGCCATGTAAGCCATCTTTGAACCCTAGCACAGTAATTGATTTTGCGAGATTGATGGCAGTTCATCATACGTCTATTTTGAAGTGTTTTATGGACTAAGATGACTTTAGTTTAGGCTGTGTTGTGAGAGTAATTTTACGCTGTAGAACATTTATCCCCATTGTCGAGTCGAGCAATTTCCACAACTCGCCAGACTTAGACAGACTTATGATCAAATTAAATTGACAAAAACTACGACTTATTGTTACAGCCTAGAAATCTGTTTCTAAATATGACCTAACACGACATGTACGCTTTCTATTTCGTTTAGGAACTTGCGTCTACTAGATCCGCATACTTTGTAAATTCTTCATCCGCCTGGAACATCTCCAGTTCCTCAGGATGTGTGCCCAATACCAGCTCAACGCCACCGTCCTTCTTCATGGGGAAAATGACCAAGAATCTGAAGCGTCCATTTCCACGCTCAAGCTGCGGTCGCATCGACTCGGCAGAACCTCCATTGGCGAAGAACTTGCCTCCAAAGCAGATGTCGCTGGTCGGGAATAGCATCATGTTGGAGATCATGGCATGCATGTGCTCGAGACCCATGTTGGCCGTCGAGAATCTGCTGTGGTCTGGCAGAGACTGCAGAATGGTGAAGGCGTCGTGCATGAGTGAGGGAGTAATGCGTGCGGCAGACTGCCGGAGGAGGTATGCAATCTGGCCGATGCTTGTCTCTGAAGAGCACAGCGTCTCCGTGGGAATGCTCGATCGGTTGAGAATCAGTAGGCTGCCCATATAAGTCGACGGGAGAAGGGAAGAAAAGTATGGTCGCCCGTCGGTGGGCAATTCCAGAATGGACATGTCCTCAGGTCCAAAAGTCTGCTTGCGAATCTCCTTGGCCACACGGTATCGGGCCCTGATAGCGGCACGCCAGAAAAAGGCCTGCACAATGTCGCTGATGGAGGTGATGACGCCCTTGGCTTCAGGGTCAGCCATGACATCCTGCTTCATTTGCTCCAGATTTTCGGGCTTGATTAGGAACAAGGTTGTCTTGAGGCACCTCTCGGCGCGAGGCAGTGGCCAAACAGAGTGCAGAGGGAAAATGGGTCTTGGAGGGAGAGCTCCTGCGGTTGAAGTCTTTGCGGGGACGAGATCACCGACAGCCGCATTTTCAACGGGCGCAGTGCTAGACTGATCCTCGGGCGGGAAGAATGGTAGGTATCCCCATGTGCCAGGGTCAATCTCACTCAGCGGCTTAGCCCAGCCTTCTTGCTCGTGAATAATCTCAGGCAGGCTGTGGTTGAAGCTCTCCAGATCGTACCAGTCGCATGTTGCCGAGATGTCACCCTGCAGGTATCTGCAGTTCTCAGCCCAGGCCCTGATAGCGACCATGACACCAAGACCGTCGAGGCAGCAATGGTTTAGGTCCACGGCAACAATGCAGCCGCCTTCGACAAAGTTTACTTGGCCCGAGAAGATGTCGGCAGGCATCTTGGGGAATGGGTCATCTCGCAGGACAAGGCCGTCTTTGAAGGCAGACGGCGCAAAGTCCATCTCTCTTAGCTTGTCAAATGATGGGAGAACACTGCTGAGATCCTTGTAGACCAAACGGTTGCGGGCAGATGCCGCCTGGGCCAGTGAAGGGATCGTGACACAGAGATCCCCCTTGGTGTATCCGATTTCCTGCTCCGAACTGTTCATCATTTTGCCACTGAGAGCGGGAATCAGGTCGAATGTGCGGTTGAGGCCCTCTTGTAGATTGTCAAATGCCTGTTGGAAGCTAACATCCTCGCGCAGTGGAAAGTAAAAGACCAAACCCATGCCGTGGTTTGGGTTGACATAGTCTAGCGCATTGAGTTTGAATGATTGTCGAGCCTTGTGTTGGGCAATCATGTTGTTCATCTTTGCTGCGTCGGTGTCGACAAGCTTGTCGGAAGAGTCACCCTCTTTTGCACGCTTTGCCTCAGCTGCCAGACGTGCGACCGTAGAAGCAAGGCCGGCAATGGTGGGGTTTGCATAGACGTGACGAGGAGCAATCTTTTCACCCAGTCCAGTGGCTGCCCGGATTGTCTTGACGGCCGCAAAAGCACCTAGGGAGTCCAACCCGAGATCGAACAGGTTCATTTCCAGAGTGGTGTCTTGGATTTCAGGGAGCGAAGAGGCGATAATGTCGCGGACACACTTTTGGATTGACTCAATCGAAGTCGTGTCCACTGTGAAGTTGCCGGTGAGGTCATCATCACGGGAGCTGTAGAAACGCTCAATGTAGTCGGCATATAGTGCCAACGTGGCAGGCCGCTTCACAGTAGCCTTGTCTGTTCGGATAAAAGGCTTATCAGGCTCAGCAAAGGTGACAAAGTCCCTCAACAGCTGGTTTTTGTGTCGGGACATGGAGTTGGCCTTCTTGACTGTTTCCCAAATGCTGTCAAGAAGCTCATCATTCTTGTTCAAAGGGTCTTTCAACTCAATGAGTAGACCTGCCTGGGGCCTTCCAGTTCCAAAGACCAGGCATCCGTTGATTGCAGGATGAGTGGTGACAAAGGCCTCCGTTTCAAGTGGCGATATCTTGTAACCGTTGGAGAGCACGACGAGATCATCGCTTCGTCCTTTAAAGGCCCACAAGTTGGGATTAGTGGGGTGTCTCATGTACAAGTCCTTGAAGTTGATGGACTGCTTCTCTGGGAAAGTGTGGTAGATGCCCTGGAAGAGGGGCCAATGCTCGTTGCGATGGATCCAGTGCTCGTAAGTGTCATCGTCAACTTGCTTAAACTCGAAGCCAGAGTGAGGATGAAAGCAGAACCAGAACCAGTCCTCTCTCGGCGTCCAGAGGTTGCCAATAAACAGACCCTCTGTTGTACCGGTGAGGTTGAGCACCCTGATCACCTCGTTTACCTTGCCAGCGCTAACTGGGCTGACAGGGCCGCCCGATGCGCAAATAAATTTGGACTGCTTGAGCTTGGCCAAAACATCTAGTGTTTCGCCTACCTCATCCACTAAAGATGGGACCATGCTCCAGATGTCAATCTTGGCATGCTCTGCCAAAGTCTCCACAAGGTTGACATTGGGTAAAACGCCCACAGGTCCCAAGATGCATTGCAAATTGAAGAGAGCAGGCATCAAAATATCCATGATGATACCAGCGCCCTATGGTTGTTAGATTAATTTTTTATTATAACATCACCAAAATAGTAGAAAATACTTACGTGGCTCATGGGAAATGATGAGTAGATTCGATCTCCCTCCTTCCAGTCGGTTGTCCACGGAAGCAAGCCATCATCGCCGTCAACGGGCGGCAACAGTCTCACCGCATCCATGGTTCCGATGAGTCCGTGAGACCAAGGAATGGGCTTAGGGACACCGGTGGTTCCTGAGGTGTGTAGATAGCAGAAAGGGTCATCAATGGCTTCCTCGAATGTTTTTGTGTATGGGAACGGCTCCGTAGATGCGGCATCGAGGAGCTCGTCAAGTACAGGAAGCTGCAGAACACTCATGTCGCGTTTCTCCAGGACCTCTTTAACCAGGGGCACCGGAGAAACCTCACTAGCATTGACCCAGATGTTACATTTCGTTGCTTCGAGGACTGCTAGTGCTCCCTCTGTGTTGTTCTTGGGCGATAGGAACAGGGCCTGAATGTGTTGGTTAGCCCGAAAAGAATACGCCAATGATGAGTGAGCTTACCGCATAGCCAGCCTTGACGCATGCATAGGTCAGAAGGACGTGTCGCAGATCATCTTTAAGTAGTAGTTAGTAAGTATGTGGATAAGAGTGCCAGTTTTCTTAACTTACGTGGTCCAATGTAGCCTACTGCTTGGATGGATCCAGGCTTTCCGACCAGGTTGTGAAGCCACCAAGCCGTCTTGTCAACAGCCTTGGTGAACTCAAGAGCCGAAATGTGTCTAAAATCGACAGAGTCTCCAGCGAGCGATGTTAGTGAGAATACGGTACGCTCTGGTTCTGCCGCAGCGAGGTTGTCCATGATCTGGGGGATCAGCCTCTTTCCGTAGGACACCGAGCTATGATCGTTTTCCAACGACGCATTGTTCAGTTTAATCTCCACAACGGAACCGGGACCACTCGATGAAAAGGTAGGAGGGGACTGTGTCTCTGGTGTAGTGGCTGCGCTATTTTTGGAATTCACACGCGGCGAAAAGACTGAGTTTCTGGGCGAGTCTACAGAAGGGGATGGTGAGTGTCTCTTGGGTGTAGATGCTCCGCTAAAGTATCCGCTGCTGAGAGGCGTGGCCGGTCGCAGGTAGGATGCGGTCGCCTCACTGATGCCGAGGGCGTCCCTCTCTCCTGGCACCTCTTTGAAGTAGCTTGGTCGGCCATCCTCGTACACAAGCTCCATTCTGTCGTCCTTGCTGAACTCACCCATGGGAGCGCTAATCCACTCACCATCGGCGAGCTGAGCCACGCTGCAGTGCCATGGGGTCGTGAAGCCCGTCTTTGTGTTGAGTAGACAGACGGATAATTTCTTTCCTGCCACCGACTCGTGAATAGAGAGACGTAAATGGTTGGGGAAGGCGTTCTTGACCGCTCCAGCGAAAGCCTATCACATTGTCAGCGACGAAAAGAGCGAGCCGTATTGTTCACCTACATCTCCACGCTTCAGCATCTCTTTAGCGAGAAACTTGCAATCTCTCTTATATCCATTAGAGGTTCTATCCACTCCAAGAGGGAAAATGTGCTTCAAGTCAGACTCCAAGAATCTCTTGTATCCAAGGTATGTCAGCTTTGTATCGGGATTTGTGGCAATCTCGTGGTCAATGTCGAGGTCGGGTCTGCCATGCTTGTTCAAAAGCAGTCTGCGGAAGTTGGTGCAGTTGGCCACGTAGGTGATTTCTCCAATCTTCTCCGGTAAGGGGAAGTCAATGAGGTCCTTTATTCTACAAAAGCCAATGTTCTTGAACTTCTTTTGAATGACCATCTTGCGGAGAGCCTCTCCGTAGGCCCAGGTATCTTGATCCGATATGCATAGCAAGTCTAGGCATCATGTCAGTAACAGTGCTGAATTCTATGTCATGGACCTACCATTGTATGTGATGCCATCTGAGATGATGGTGACGTGGGCCCCGGGAGGGTAAATCTCCTTTATTCTTGTGCACATGGTGTTCAACCGACTGAGTGCCAGTTCCTCGGCCTTATCGGGTAGGTTACCGAGAACCTTGTACACCTTATTTGCTGACTTGAACGGGAATGCAGGCAGACAAGTGTCCACGCGCGTCCCCGCCTCGACGAATTTGGCAATGACGGACAAGAATATTTCGGTACCATTTTGCAACCTCTCTTTTGAGTCGTCAAACTTGTTCAGGGCATACTCAAAAATGATGTCCAAAATCAGACGAGGGAGGTCGACTTGGCTGTTCTCGCCTGGGCCAAGTCCGGCCGAACTGCCCTCTTCAGGCTGTACCGCCATGTCGACAGTATCAGACATTATCTGGAATAAAGATGTGATATGGGGTATCAATAAACTGCTATCACAAAAGGAAAATAAGAGTGAGGCGATGTGTCTCAGATAAAGTGCTCGAGGCCTGCCGTGTTCAGATGGACCCGGAGATGGGCGACAGGTCTATTAAAGGCCATTGCTACGTATACGCGCTTACCAGAATCGCAAATAAAGAGATTGCACCGTTTGTTGTACCTGGTACAGCAGACGTCGACCCACGCGCTGCCACAAAACGCCTCGCCAGCTTACTCGGGCGGTGCCGTCTGATGTGAGGGCGGGAAGTGAATCCCAAGCCAGCCCAAGCGAGGTGATCCCAGAAATGCGGAATACGAGGGCACAACGGGCGTGCTACTTTTGTCGCAGTGAAAACAAGCAGCCCAGCCAACAGGCGCATCCAGAGCAAATTTGAGACAGATTTGAGGCCAATTGTCAGCGCTTGTGACTGGGCGTGCATGCAGACATAGCCCATGCAACAGGGTGGAGGCCGGCGCAAGCCAGGATGCCGAAACTTAGACCAACGCTATTTCCTTGGCGACGCTGGCCGTTGCGATTCGGTCGCTGCAGCCATGAGCGATAGTTGAGCTGAAAACCAAACTTGCAAATTGCCGTGTCACCAGCCATGCGGCAATGCAGTCGCCGTGTGGATATGAGGCGGCGACGGGCCTCGGGGTTTCCAAAAGCCTATCCGACTGGGTGAATGACGCTATCGCACAAATAGTAAGAGCCGGCTTTGTAATGTGCATCTGTATCCTGCGCACTGTGTCATCTCGACCATTATCATCCTCGTGTGCCAGGTTGTACAATAACGCCATCACCATTTCCGCTTTCGGCGGCTATACCTCTCTAATTATAGCGCCGGCATCTATATATACGGTGGTGAATTGTGCCCCCATTCGCCCGTCCATCCCACCATTAGGTACACATCAAGCGCACTTGCACCATCAGCCATGTCTCAAATCAACTCAGCAGTAAACACAGAGTCAGAGCTTGACCTCGGTAAAGTTCCGGATGTTCAAAGTCTCCCAAAGTTGAGACCTCTAGGTATACCTACGACCTGAAACATTCATCTTTAACCTAGCTGATTGCTAATGATTCACAGGGAAGCTTGAGCAAGTCTCTGCGTCTTGTCACCACCTGGACTTTTTCAACAATGTCGGACTTACGGCGCAGTACAAGCTGTCTTCGGAATCTCCCGCTGTGCCTGATTTGCATCGTCTGATTTACGCAGCAGCAGCCGATGTAATTCGTAAGCATCGGGTACTGTTTGCCATCCCAGTCAACGAAGACACCTCGGAGACATACTTTGCTTCTCTGCCGTCAATTAATCTAAAGAAGAGTGTCATCTTTCTCAAGAGATCAAAACCACTGGATACTACAGGGGATGAAGACGAAGAGCTTGATGCAATCCTCGAGCAGCAGCACAATACCAGTTTCAAATCCGAATACGGCAGCTTGCCGTTTTGGCGACTGATTATTTTGCAAGACCCTGTAGTAGAGCACGAATTCACTGCTTCCTTCATCTACCACCATGCCATTGGCGACGGAGTCTCTGGTCTAGTTTTCCACAAGGATTTCCGAAATGCTTTGGAGACGACTTCCGCTTCACCTGGTTCTGAGACTGTAGAGGTTCTGCCAGATGCAGACTCTTCGCTTCTTCCACCCGTTGAAGAATTACACCCGCTGCCGATCAACCCAAGCCCCCCCAGCCCCCCAGCTGTAAGCCTCAAGGAGTGGACGGGAAGTTCCATTTTCACACCATGCAAGTCCCGCTGGACATCTCTCTGCTTGTCGCCAGATGTCTCCAAGACTTTCTTCCGAGAATGCAAAGAAAAGAACCTATCAGTCACGTCTGCAGTGTCATCGATCATCTCCAAGGTTCTATTTAGCATTCTTCCACCAACCGAGGAGGCTCTGACTTGCATCATCCCAGTAAGCTTACGGCCTTGGCTCCAGTTACCCCGCGAAGTCGCCGACAGAGCGATTGGGACATATTTTGACGCCACCCGCGTTCGCCTCACACGGTCAGAGCAGTACCTGCAGGATTCTGGTTCGGCAGATGATTGGTCGGTGGCTCGGCAAGTGTCCAAAGCGATCAACGACTACCTCCAAAATGTCTCGCCCTCGTATGAGCCTTACACTACGATCGCCATCTTAAAGACACTCCCCGACGTCTCCGTCATTTTCAGGTCCATGATTGGACAGCCGCGCGATGCAGCATTCGAAGTGACAAACGTAGGACTGTTCACTGCCCCCACAACGGAACATCCCGTTTGGCAGGTAGGCAAGGTTATTCTGAGCCGAAGCACCCTTGTCTCCGGTGCCGCAGTTACCATCAGCATGGCCACGGGTGGAGATGGATCAATGACGGTGGGTTTTAGCTGGCAGGAGGGTGTTTTGGAGGATGGTGTCATTGACGGGTTGAAAATGGGGCTCAAAAAGCACTTTGCGGGGCACGAATAGGTGAAACGGACTCTTGGTACGGGTGGAAACTGCAATTGCACATGGTACAGGTTGCTCAAAGTAAGTGGCTTAGAATACACAAGCATTAGCAAGTTACATCACAGTGGCAATAAACACCGGTCAGCCAGACCAGCGTACGAGGCAGGATTGTGCATCAACGTTTCACATGCACCCGTCGTGACTTGTGCCTATTTTTGACAACCCAGGACGCACCAGAGGCGTGCGAATTCGATGCTGCCTTCCAGACGTCACACTCGCAAGACCATGGGGGGTTGCATTGCGTATCCGATAGGGCGGTGGTGCACGGAATCAGAAAGCGCACTTATAGGACCAGAGCGTCCGGCTTAGTGTAAGCATGAGATGCACGTCGATCCAGCCTGCATGGCAACAGGAATCGGGGCAGTGCTGCTGATCTTTTCGCATGTGCCAACTGGTCGGTGCTCTAGCGACACATGGCATGGCATCTGACACGGCAAGACGCCCGCATCTACCCGAGTTCTTGGCTCAGATTCGCCCACAAAAGGCGCAATATAACTGCCCTCAGGCACCCGCATGACCTCAGCCTCCCACGGCATAGAGGCATTACATATACCACCTTCAACGGGTACTTGGACAACACAGTGCAGCAATTGTTGCGGCCTCGACTGCTTATTACACTTTGAAATGGCCAATCAACCACCATATCCATTCGCTTACTCCCAAGCCGCCAAGCTTGACGCCAGGATCAACATCCCACGCCCAGCCATTGATCCCGCGCTCGCTCCCATGGTTGATTCGTATCTGCTCCCGGAAGAGGTGGATCTGAAGCTCATGCGCGGCCTGTCAGACGGGGGCGATGACGCAGCCTTCGTTTACAATGCTGACACAATCATCAACAGCGCACCGCACCTTCAACACACGGAGTATTCTGTGCCGGGGCCCGATGACAACGCCGTCATCTTATCCGTCTTTGCACCCAAGGAGCCATCATCGAGAGCGCTGCCAGCCTTGTACTATATGCACGGTGGCGGCATGATCGCCGGTGACCGCTTCACCGCCGTCACCGAGCTTATTGACGTGCTCAGGGACATCGAGTGTGTGGTAGTGACGGTCGAGTATCGCCTCGCGCCAGAGACTCGCGCTCCCGGTCCAGCCGAGGATTGCCACGCAGGCCTCGTCTGGGCATCAGACAATTCCGCCAGGCTAGGCATCGACCCAGCAGGCATCGTCGTCTGTGGCGTGTCCGGCGGCGCGGCCCTAGCAGCAGCAATATGCCTCATGGCCCGAGACAGAAAGTCCCCCGCGGTCCCCGTCAAGGCCCAGATGCTCCTCTCGCCCATGCTGGACGACCGCTGCGAGAGGGTCTCGGACCAGCAGTTCGAATACGGCAGCCCGTGGTGCGGTGTCACAAACCGAATGGCATGGACTCACGTAATTGGAGAGGCCCGGGGCACCGACAAGGTTACGCCGTATCAGTCGCCGTCCCGAGCCGAGGACCTGTCAAACCTTCCGCAGACATACATTGATGCGGCCGAGTGTGAGGTATTCCGCGATCCTGCAGTATTCTACGCCATGGATATGTGGCGCTGTGGGTCGACATGCGAGTTGCACGTTTGGCCCGGAGCCTTCCACCTGTTTGACGGGATGGACAACCCTAATGTCCCGCTTATTCACGCTGCCATAGAGGCGAAGCGGACTTGGCTGAAGAGAATTATGTAGTCTAGAAAATATAAGAGCTGGTTCGGCGACGAAACCTTGGAATAGAGAAGAATTCTGAAGACGACTTCGTTAACACAATGAGTTCGTTTGTGGATCCGTCATTTAGACCCTTGCGTGAATCCGTCGAGGTAATAACCTTCTCTAGCTCCATTTACTAGTCGGACCTCGGGCGTGCATTCCTTCAAACCCCGTCCGAGGAGCTCATATGCAGCTAAACTATCGCATGTTGTCGCACAAACTAGATTAATTCTTACGAGTAACCGTAAAAGAGGATGCGAACCGAATTTGCTCACATTGGACACGGCCGATATGGGGATAGTGTCTAGGCGGCCCGCTGCGGCGTTGAGCGAGTTAAATCGAGCTAATTATGATTGGTAGGTTGGTGCACCAGAGCACAGGGGTCTGCCCGACCTGCAGATGGCCAGGAAAGGCAAAGGAGGAAAAGCCAATCCTAGGCTTATCAACGAGCCTGTAGTCGTGATTTGCCCACGCAGTGCAGGTAAGTCGACATGAGCAAGATATTGCGAAGCTCCAAGACAGCCACACGCCCCGCCAGCAAGGTCTGAGACAACCATGCAGTAGGCGTAGAACCAACACGCAGAGTCTCACTTACTTGCTCAAGCCGTCATTCCAGCATTGCACTGGTGGTATATAGTGAAGCCCCCGTAAGCAGAATGTCTCAGTGAATTGGCCCTCGTTTTTCCTTTTCCTTGCATGCGCGATTGATCTTGTCATCTTGTTTCCGCCTATACTCCAACATGGGCGAAGTTGAAAGCCCAGTGGCGCCCGACGACCGACGCGTCGAAAAGGACCAAGACGTGGTGATTGACGAAATGGGCCACGACACTAAATCACCACCCGACAGCGATGAGCAAATCGACAGGGAGGCCCAGGCCGGTGTTCAGCAGGTGGAAGCCATCGCTACAGTGTGGTCCAAAACCTCCCTAATAGTCGCCTACGTTTTGATTTGGCTGGTCTATTTCATCGTCCTGATGCAGCAGGGCGCTACAAGTGCACTGAACCCCTACGTGACATCGGCGTTCCAGCTGCATTCGCTGACGCCCACCGTTGGTGTCCTAAGCAGTGTCATCGGCGGAGCTTGCAACCTCACAGTCGCCAAGATTCTCGATGTTTTCGGACGACCCCATGGATATTTCATGTCTCTCATCATTGCAACCGTCGGCCTCATCATGATGGCAGCGACCAGGGATGTGGAAATGTACGCCGCTGCGCAAGTCTTCTGGACCGTTGGCAATAATGCCCTTCTTTACAGTGTCGGCATCTTTGTCGACGACACGACGGCCCTGCGCAACCGTGCTCTCATGACAGCCGTCACCTCGTCGCCCAACATCGCCACGATCTGGATCGGAGGTCCCATGGCGGAGGCCTTCCTCAAGGGTCCCGGCTGGCCCTGGTGCTTTGGAGCCTTCTCCATCATTGTGCCCATCACATGTCTCCCCTTGTTTGGCGTGCTGATGCTAAATTACTTTAAGGCGAAGAAGGAGAATCTCATTGTTTCTGAGAAGGGGACAAGGACACCGTGGCAGACATTTTTGCACTACTGCCGCGAGTTTGATGCCATCGGCCTCTTGCTTATCACGGCCGGAATCTCACTGTTCCTGCTACCTTTCAACCTCTATACTATGCAACCCCTGGGATGGAAGTCTCCGCTCATCATCTGTCTTCTGGTCTTTGGTGTGGTCCTCATCATCCTATTTGCCTTGTGGGAAAGGTTTTTCGCTCCCGTCACCTTCATCCCATACTCACTATTGCTTGACCGAAACATGATTGGCTCATGTATCCTTGGCGCTGTCCTCTTTATTAGCTACTACTGTTGGACCAGTCTTTTCAGCTCTTTCCTACAGGTCGTTAATAACCTAAGCGTCAGTGAGGCAAGCTACGTTGTCCAGATCTACGGTATTGGTAGTAGTCTGTTTGCCATTTTCTCTGGACTGGTCATTCGGTACACTGGTCGATTTAAGCCCATCACGCTGTACGGCGCCATACCCGTTTATACTCTATTTATGGGTCTCATGATCTACTTTCGCGATCCAGACATGAGCATCGGCTACATTGTCATGTGCCAAATTTTCGTCTCCTTCGCGGCTGGAGTCATAATCAACACCATTCCGGTTGCTGCCATGGCCGTCTCGTCGCACCAGGATATTGCCGTAGTTGTGGCCATTGTATCCATGTTCTCATCCATCGGAGGAGCTATAGGACTTACGGTTGCTGGTGCAATTTGGCAGGACATCTTTCCCAAGAAGCTGGCTGAATATCTTCCCGTGGAAGAACAGGCAAATCTCCTCAGCATTTATGGCAAACTCGAGGTTCAATTGAGCTACCCCGTCGGGTCGGCTGCCCGAACTGCTATCCAGCGCGCCTACTCGGATGCTCAATCAATGATGTTGGCTGCTGGCACGGCCATCTGGGCTGTTGGATTCGTCGCCGCTTTACTTTGGCGGGACATTAATGTCAAGAATATTAAACAGGTCAAGGGGCAAGTTATTTAGATATCTACCGTCGCTGCTTCATACTTTTCTAGAAATGGTCACCTGGTGGCTGCAGGCACTTGTACCGTCTCATAAATAGTCTTAATAGTTATTTACAAAACGTCTTCGACAAATGCAGTCAGATTTGTTGTCTTTAGCTTGACTCGTCAATGGAGTAAGATAACATTAATGTCAACACGACTTTGTTGCTTGTTCTAGATAGCGCCTAGATAGAGGATACTTCCGTAATCTAAACAAGTGATCTTGTGGGAATCCAAGTGCCATGCGTCGCAGGTTGATGGTTTTGACAAGATGGCCTCTTGACAGATCAGTGCTCATCGAACGCACCAAAAACATGTCCAAGTCTACTACCAATTCGGCAGGGAAATGACTTCAAATGGAGAATGACCTGTACAATGGCCAATGTCGGTCATGTCATTGATATCTATACTCTACTCTATTTCTAATTATTACATTCTAAGGCACTCGCGCTTGTCCTATCAACTGCTCCAATTAGGGCTGCACTGATATTTGTTGCCAATACATATTGATGAAAGAAAGAAAAGTTCAATAATAATCCAGCAGTTGAGAATGAAAGAAAGTCCTAAAGGTATCCGACCCACGTGGGAGGTCTTGCAGTATGTGTACTTACTCCGAGGGCTTAATTCCAAGTTGAGTCGAGAACAGGTCCTCGGGATCAATGGAAGACTTAATCTCGCGTAGCCGATCAAGGTTGGAGCCAAAGTACTCTCCCAGCTCGACGCCATAAGTTGGTAGCCCGTAGTAGGACAGGTACTTGTTGCAATCACGACCCTGAACCATGTAGATGACATCCTTGGCCCAATCGTAATCGATCTGGGGAGTCGCTTCATCGGTGTCGATTGAGGCAGTAAAGGTGTATAGAGTGTCCCGGTGTGGATAGGCAGTAGCATCAATAGCGCGGTTGTTCGCGTTGCCGCCTTGAAGGTCGAAGAATGCTGCCCATTGACCCTTGGGCTTCGCGCTGTACAGAAACTCGACCAAGTTCTCAATCGTCGTGTTGCTGGGCTTGTCAGAACGAGTAACGACAACATCTCGAGTGTGAAAGTATGCTCCCGGAAGGGGTCTTCCACCATCAGATTCGAAAGTGCGGTTGTAAAAGCTCATGTACGAAAGATCTGTAACGACATCGGCGCTAGCAATGTGCGGAATGCGAGTCTCCAGTTGGAGCTTTTTGAAATCATCAGCGGTACCGATAAAGTTTCCGTTGATGCTGACTTGGCCGGATACCATGTGACAGTTTCCGCTCAGGGATACGGTGAGTTCTGGGTCACTGGTGATCTCAACGTAGGCCTTGACTGCCTCTGCCAGAACGCGAGTGTCATTTGAAGGGATCGTGTACGAATACTGCACCATGGAAGCTGGCTCGGGATTCGTTCGAAACTTGAACTCGGTCGCAATCCCAAAACTGGCCCCGGCTCCCCTCAGTGCTCAGAACAGGTCGGAGTTACAGTCTTCCGAGGCGGTAACAACTTCACCGCTGGCCAAAACAACCTCGGCTTCCATCAAATGATCGATGACCAGGCCATTAGTGCGAGATGTTGGGCCGTAGCCACTAACCATAACGTGTCCGCCAACGCCGACATTTGGGCTAGAGCCGTGACCCATGAAGCGCTGTCCGTTGTTGTGCAAAGCCAGGACGGTCTGTCTCAGCCTGTTGCCGGGGCCCACTGTGGCGATACCCTCACTGTCCACGGACAGCGTGTTGAAGTGCTTCATATCAACAACAAGAGCTCCGTCGGCACCACCGAGACCTTGTTTAGTTAGTATGCCTCGTCTTGTTCCTTGAGTGTGTGCCACTTACACTTGTTGATAAAATCACGTCCTCCACTTCTAGGTTGAACTTTGAGTCCATATGTCGAAGCGCACTTCACAATTGACGAGATTTCCAAAGTGGTGTTGGGGTAAACCACGGCGACCGGCTTGAACTGGTAGTTTGCATTGTATGGCTGAACGTCTTCCGTGTGGAAGTTTGGCTCATTGGAGAATTCGACCCGTGCATGACCGAGAATTGCCTCTGAGAGACAGTGGTTGATGTTTCCCGAAGGCTTAGCATCCGCTACTGTGAGTAGTGCGATTGCGGCGAAGAGAGACTTCATTTTGATGACGGCCCAGGTGCGGTTGATAGAGAAGTAATAATGAGAGAATATAGTTGGATGATGTTTTTGTTTTAGATATAAAATCAGTAGGGCCACCTCGATCTTTATACTCGATTGCTCAAGTGTTGATCTTCATCTGACTGGAATCGACTAACAAGAACTAAATGATTTCCGCTTTGGTAACTGAGGCAGTTTAGTCAAGGCCCACTGCTTTCAGCTAATCAAATCTAATTCTTCGCAAATAAAACGACCAAGACCCTCAATGCCCCATTTTCGAAGCCAATTCGAAGCCAACGATTTAAGCTCAAGCTCGCCGGTTCTCGGCAAGCAACCCATGTCAGCTACCCGCCAGTGGGCTTTGCGTCACGGCTCATGTTCATCGCGGCCAAAATTTGAGTGTGCGAATTACGCATCATACCAAGTCTACTCAGCAGAAGCGGATGAATTCAGCAAAATTGCTTAGCGATAGGTTATCGTTTGAAAGCACACTTGCAGTAAGTTGGAAATCCGTTGCCGTGGTCAGCACCGCGTAAAGATCAATATCAAGTGGAATCTTCATGTGTAATCCTCAAGCTCTGGTTGCCTGAGCCGACTCAACTAGCTTTTCACTGCGAACTTTGTACAGCAGGCTACAATACCCATAGCCTTTAAAACATAGATATCTCCAATAGCCTCTACCAACCCTCTGGATAACCTTATGGAAAACCTTAATATTAACAGCCAAGACAAAATAGCTACCACAGCTAGCTTTACTTGCTCTTCCTTTTCCCTCCAGCAGCAGCACAAATAGCACACACTGCATAACACATTAGTAATTAGACCATAACCTATATTAATTCCTATCTCACCCACACACATAAATCACACACAAAAGAACAGCAATAATAGCCGCTCCTACTCCCACCGCCACTCCTGCCGCCGCCGCTCCTGTCACTACCATCGCCCCTGTTCCTCGCTTAGTTCTACAGCCAATCAATAGCGCTACTAATAATAAGGCTCTTAATAAGTATAAAGATTAATATAAGGATATTAACTAATATATTACTCCTAATAATATAAAATATCTTCTTAGATTTATTAGAAAGAATCTTAAAAGAATACTTTCTAATATTATATTAAGATCCTCTTATTTATATAATAAAAACCTAATTAGCCTTATAAGGCTAGGATATATATATAATAATCTAGTCTTAACTTATAAGATAAACTAAAGGGTTTATATTTATAGGTAGATTAAGTATACTAGTCTAAGTAATATAAGGAATAATATAAAAGTTATTATTA
>NAGG01001194.1:0-11280 GCA_003031705.1 Calonectria naviculata
GGGTGAAGGTGAACGAATATGGTGATGAACTTGGCGTTAGGTTGGCGTTGGCGGGGAGCGGGATTGGATGGTGGGGGAGGAAACAGAAAAAAGAAGCGGGTCCCTGGCCAGTGGTTGGATCTGCTGCGTGCAGGGTGAGTGCACGGCCCAGTGAGGTTGTGTTTGTAGGCGCCAGCACTTGGCACAGCTTGGGGATGACGATGGCGGGGCAATTTTCACGTGTCCCATGCCTTGCTTGTGCTGCCTAGAGGGAGGATGGCAGGTCGCAGCTTAATGAGGGCGACACCTGGTCTCACCTCTTCGCACAGTAGACATTCACGTCCGGGCAACTCTCCCGGCCTTCAATGATACCCAATTCAGCCTCCATCTCAGCCCGCCACCAGCAATGCCTGTGCGAAAAAGTGGAGGATGCCTCCTCACCTCCAGTTTTAGCTTTCCTGTCTTGGTGCCCATTCCGACGAGGCGGTGACACAAGCCAGGCCCATCGTCCACCAGCAATTGTTCCGATTGCATGCACTTTCTACTTCGACACCAACAGGAGAATTTCCAGAGATACATATCCATCACGCTAAGGATCGTCCAGGTACCGACAGCCTGGTCCCCTCTCATGGGATATGGGTAAGGTAACCTCACCTGCACCTAGGGTCCATGGCTTTGGCTTGGGACAGCCTTCAGCCAAACGGGTCAGTGTCGGTTTCGGGCATTTCCAAGCTGTTGCATTCTAGCATATCAGTATATTGACATTGACGTCCTCGATGAAAAAAACTTGGCGTTGTTACCATGTATGCCCTAAAGGGCCAATTCGCCGTGCGCAACATGTTGCAGTCCAATTGCCGTGTCCCATGACGGAAGACTTGATGTAAATCCGACCCTAAAACGTATGTATGCAATGCATCCTTCGTCTTGGCAAGAGACCGGGTTGCCAGCGCAGAGTTCTTCATGCAGGCCGAGCGCTCCCTCTTATGGTTCACATCTTCAGATATTCAATGGCTCGTCGCAAACCCTTGCCCCAGCCGAGATGCTTGTACGTAATCATGCATTGGGAATCAAGCTAGCCACAGCACAGGCTGATTGGGGCACACCAAAAATATATGTCTTTAGTGCCAAGCATCATTAAAGAAACAGTTCATGGCACATGTAAAGCACTTGGTTAATAAACAGCCTGCCAAATACACATGAAAAATCAGACAGGTTATTAAGGTCCATAAAATTCACATCACATCCAGTTTGGCTGAGCCAAGTCTGCAATTTTCATGAAAATAATGAATTGCGAAAAAAGAACAGCAATTGAGTAGCCTAGGAAAAAAAGTTCCGATCTCCGCCGTGTACTATTTCCCTTCATGGGCGTGGATTGGACAGAAGAGAAGACTCGAATAACATCACGAACGATAATTATCAAATATTATGGTGGAAAGCCCCAAAGAGCCAATTAGCAAAGCCAAGGACCAACCGGCAGTAGTTCCATCCTGCATGCATGAAATCATTTGCCGAGATGCATCGTGAGGGGTTGTTCTCTTTCCACGAATGCATACGGAGCCGGCCGCTGGCGTTACCGGTGTCGTGAGCAGGGGACAGGTCACCACCCCAACCTCCTCCACCGCAAATAATCCGTTCAGGGAAAATATAGTCGTATGAGAGTTCGTCGGCGATAACTCCAATGGATGAGGGTCCCGAACCATGGAAAAGAACCGGAGATTCGGACATAAGGCAAACTCTGAGGCGAGAGCAGCAACAGGGCCCGCTAACGCATTCGTATCACCAAATTTGGCCAAACTGTCTATTCATCAACTTGGCCAAAGAAAACCGAGGAGCCCTTGATTTGATATTAACGTTCTCGGTTGTCGCACAGGGAATCTAATGGGTCTCCGAGTAAGCGCATAATTGCAAGCCGCTCACGAGGGCAAGACGAAACGGAGAAAAAGAAAAGACCGAGCTGAAGCTTTTTTCTTGCAAGATAAACAATGCAACCTATCGCACGGCTTCGATCGGTAATTCGGAGGCGTTTTCGGAATTCTGGAACGGCTGTGGCGCCTAGAGGAAGCAGACTGGCCAGCCAGAGCAAAGACTGAATGGCTAGCGGGCTTTGTCGTGTGTCGATATGGTGCTACCCAACCTCTTGTGGGCAGAGTAAGCTCGTGCAGAACGTGGCTTGAATTCTTGGAGAAACGCTTGCGCGGGTTGACTCGATGAGATCGAGTAATAAGTACCCTCAATCTCATCTGCAGGGTGATAAAAACGATAAACTAACCGGGCTGGATGTAACGCTGCGTTATCAAAGTTGGGCCAAGGCGCTGATAAGAACTCCGAGGAGGTACTACATTGGCCAATGACGGCGTCGCGAATGCGCCCACACGGGGAAGCCGTCTCTCCTGCATGGGATAGTGCACTGATAAGTTAGCGGGCCTGCGAGTAAATCCTGGGGGAGGACCACGGGCGATGACACTGAGACCGCACCTCCAGCAGCCAAGCCTGGTCATTACCGAGCCAGAGGTGTCAAGGTTGCCACTAAACCACCGTCCCCCGGCTAAGCAACCGGAAATCATGACGCTAGCCTTACACCTTATCCCCCCGTCCAACACGGGCCCCCGGCATCTGTCCGAACGAAATCACGGCTGATGGCTTGTAACGATACGACGACCATGTCATTAAAGCCTCAAGATTCTAGGGTCCAGGTGGGGGTGCAAATGTCTGAATCGAAAGGTTTGCCCCCTCTCACTGCTCGCCCAATGCCAGGGACGCAACCCGTCTTGCGCCGTACAGCAGTCACTATCAGCTTCCCTCTAGAACACTAGCACGAGCCCGGCCTAGGTAGCTTCGGGATGCAGGACTGACGACCTATTTCCCGATACGTACCGGTGTCCCTACCACCGCCGGCGCCCTCGTGGTCCATCCGCGCTCCCTCTATGCAGCCATGTCAAGGGTCGTGACGGCCGGCGGCGGCCCACACGCCTTGCTTCTCGGCTTGTTATCGCAAAGAACCGGGTCTGGGGAGTCGAGATCACCAGGGTTGATAACCAATTTGGTTGATACACTGTTTGACATTTGGTGGAGGCGTGGTTCCCCAGAAGGATCCTCCATGCATCAAGGATAAATACCGATGGCCTTCCCTCCCGACTGATGTTTCTGGATGAAACCAGCGGGGATTCTTCAACAGCTGTGACGCTCTACTTGGCACAGCCTGTCATCCATATCTTTTACGTCCCAGTGACATACTAGTCAACCCCTCCTGTGGGCTCACGTCATTGACCCGCCCCAAACGTACACAAAGAGGTCGATCCATCACAAGCCTGGCTATATACTCGCCATAGTTTTGGTCGAGGGATTTTGTGTTTTTTTTTCTGTTTTCCTCTTAAATCACCAAAATGAGCACCGGGACTCGACTGAGAAAGGTGGTGGACAAGCTGGCCGTTGAATCGGAACCTGGCTTGACCGCCACCCAACTCATGGTATGAAGGAAATGACACTCGAAATCTCCCCTGGAAATTCTAACACCCACCTAGCTTACCAACCATGATCTGAAGCCTGTCGAGAAAGAACGTCGTCAATGGGGTCCCTGGAATTTTGTCGGCTTCTGGGTTGCCGATTCCTTCAACATCAACACGTGGATGATCTCTTCGTCCATGATCGTCGGCGGCTTGTCATGGTGGCAAGCTTGGATTTGCGTCTGGATTGGCTATTCCATCACCGGTATTTTTGTAGCCATGAACGCACGCTTCGGCTCGATGTACCATATTGGTGCGTACCAGGATTTGATCGCCTACTTGCCTGTTGACCTGCTAACAGAGTACTTTACAGGTTTCCCCGTCGCCAACCGAGCTTCGTTTGGTATTTGGGGCAGTCTTTGGCCGGTCTTCAACCGTGCCGCTATGGGTAAGCTTGTCAATCCCACCACTTGGACAATATTCTAACGCCTATTAGCATGTGTTTGGTACGGAGTTCAGAGTTACATCGGCGGTCACTGTGTCTATCTCATGATCCGATCCATCTGGAAGGCCTGGGATCGCGATCGTATCCCCAACACGTTTAGTGAGGGTTCTGGAACGACCACTGCAGATTTCGTTTCCTTCTTCCTCTTCTGGCTGTGCTCTCTCCCAGCCATCTGGTTCCCAGTCCACAAGATCCGCCATCTCTTTACTGTCAAGGCTTACATCGTCCCTTGTGCTGGAATTGCTTTCCTCGCCTGGGCTGTTTCGCGTGCTGGTGGTATTGGTCCGATTATAAAGCAGAAGAACACCATCCATGGCAGTGATCTCGCGTGGGAAATTGTCAAGGGCATCATGTCCTCAATTGCCAACTTTGCCACATTGATTGTCAATGCCAGCGACTTTTCCCGATTTGCTCGAAAGCCTACCGATGCTTTGTGGTCTCAGATGATCACCATCCCTTTTGGTTTCGCCATCACCTCTTTCATCGGTATCATCGTGTCGTCTTCCTCGGCTGTTATTTACAATGAAGCCATTTGGGATCCCCTTGATCTTCTCGAGAAGTTTATTGATGATGGCGGCTCGGCCCAGCGTTTTGGAGTCTTCGTTATTTCCATGGCCTTTGCCCTGGCCCAACTGGGTACCAACATTGCAGCCAACTCCGTCTCAGCCGGAACCGACATGGCTGCCCTTTTCCCTCGATTCCTCAACATTCGCCGTGGTGGATACGTCTGCGCCGCCGTCGGTCTCGCCATGTGCCCTTACAAGCTCCTCACTAGCAGTAACCAGTTCACTACTTATCTATCTGCTTACAGCGTGTTCTTGAGCTCAATCGCCGGTGTCATGGTGTCAGACTACTACCTGGTCCGAAAGGGCTATCTTGAAACTAAGGAGTTGTACGATGCTCGTAGCTCTGGCCCTTATTTCTACACCTATGGTGTCAATTGGCGCGGTTATATCGCTTACATTTCTGGCATTCTTATCAACGTGGTTGGTTTTGCCGGAGCTGTCGGCACTAAGGTGCCCGTCGGTGCCACCTACATCTACAACCTCAACTACTTCTTTGGTTTCGGTATTGCCCTCAGCATGTACTGGATCCTATGCAAGTTCTTCCCCGTCCCTGCTACGAGCGACCGATGGATGGAAGTTGGTGGTGATATTGATGACGTCCGAGTGGCCTACAACTCTGATAGCCCAACATACGACGAGGAACATGTGACTGAAAACCCCAAGGTATCTGACGGGCTGTCAAAGCCTTTTTAAAAACGATGGTGTTGGCGATTATGAATGGATGATCCCATGGGCAAGAAATATAACGATGGGAGTTTAGTACTAAAGTTTTTGTTTAATGAATGATACCATTTCGACTTCTCGTCTCGGAAGTCTCTACTCAAAAATGTTTGAACCTGTACTTTTATTGTGATTAAGCCTTGAGTCAACCAAACCACACATCGTAAACGAACTGGTGGGGTAAGGGAGAGCAGCGAGGGTTCAAATCGACAAACTGAGCACCCAACAAATGCGAACAATACGGCTACCCACAGAAAGAGTTTAAGTTTCTTTGGAGCTCTAGAAGCTATAACATGACATAGATGAATTGAGGCCACGAAGTCGCGAGTACAACGATAGCATGACGGCGAGGCGATAAGAGGGTCAACATGCCAAACTCAAATGAAAGGTACGCATTCTTGCTACGGGACTCGCCGTCGATGCCTGTTTGGGTAGGGATATCAATCGGCGCCATCACCGCCCCGTTGGCTCAGTGGTAAAGCGTATCACTAGTAGCTTGAAAACGAAATGATAAGATCACTGGTTCGATTCCAGTACGGGGCAGACAGCAGGTCGGTTGACCAATTCCTTTTTTTGGGGTCCCCAACTTTTGCTCACCAAAACGACGAACGCCTGCGTATTTGGACACCAACTCGGCCACGAACGACAAGCCCCGTTGGCTCAGTGGTAAAGCGTATCACTAGTAGCTTGAAAACGAAATGATAAGATCACTGGTTCGATTCCAGTACGGGGCAAACACATGGTCAATTGGCCGCTTCTCTTTTTGCACTTTTGAGGGCGAAGTTGTGGAAAACGACGATGGTGTTGTGGTCAAGGATATTCCGGAGCGGGAGCTTATAAGATCCTTAGGCGGGAAGGTTGCTTTTTTAGTCAATTGATCGGCTGGTCAAATGCAAGGTGACGTGAGCGAGCAAGGAAGGGCATCGTGAGTGAGAAATGACCCAGGAATGACGGGTCTATCACAAAATACCGATCATTGCGGTATAGATATACCATGTTTGGCGCTAAATACTGAAAAAGCAAGGTCTGATGAATCATGGATCATCATACGATTGAAGTTATGAATCCCCTGGACCAAAAAAGAAAACAAGCGTTGTTTGTATGTTGCACATGGACAAATTTGTACCTCGACTTCGAAAGAAGGGTACCACATAAAAGCCACACGTATATATATAACTGCAAAAATTGAAGCTTGGAAACCATTTCACTCTTGCCCCGTACTGGAATCGAACCAGTGATCTTATCATTTCGTTTTCAAGGTACTAGTGATACGCTTTACCACTGAGCCAACGGGGCTTGCTTTGAGCTGATTTGTTGAGGTGAAGCGAGGGAAAAGGGGTACATGAACCACTTCGAGAATACAGAAGATTTTTAGGTGGAGCGATGTGGCAGAAACGTGGCGCAACTGTGGGGGGTTCAGTGAGCACCGACGTTTCACAACGCCACGGTCCCGAAATGGATAATTACCTTACCCAGCACTAAAGTAAGACAACTTAAATGCCGGGCTCTGGAATGAACTAGCGACGAAAATTTGAGTGTTCCCGTGAACCTTCAACCGGGGTCAGGTCGTTTTGGCTAGCAACGGTGAGCCGCTCGCTTGGCCGAGGTGGGCATCTGACTTTTGTGAAGGGCACGAGGCGTGTGAGTTGGGGCACCAGGGTTGCTACACCGAATATGTTTCCTCTTGCATTTTTAGTTTTTTTTTCTCGCTACGCTATCTTCAACTCCAAACCATCTAAATCTAAATAACAAATGAAAGCTCGCCTATCTGAAAAAGAAAGAATTGTCCCAATTATACTCCGGCCCGTACAACTCCATTGGATATATCCATCATTATGTCTTTGGCTCTGCCAAGCGTTACCGTGAGCAGATTAATGAAGCAGGCCGCAAGTCTAAGATCCTCCTCACCTCCTCTTTCCTCTCTCCTCTTCCCCTTTCTAGTCCCGGTGCCAGCCCAAAGGACGCGTGGGCCATTAGAGCCAGACCCATGCTACCGCTTGTCCCATGACTGAAAATGCTTTCCTCCAAAGCTCTCTGCATTTCCACCATGGATCCTGGGCTAACCTCTTTTTGTTAAGACGCCTCGCACCATTCCCATCTAGTCCTTGAGCTCTTGGAAGCGAACTCGAACCATAGGCTCATCATCACTGTGGAGGTCAAGGAAAGTTCCAGGCTCGGCCTCAGTGTCTGAGCCCGAAGTATCCATACCAAGGTTCTTCTGCCTGGGCTTCTCCTCGTCGGAGCTGGCCCTTCCCAGGTTGATGCAACAGCAAATGACAAGCGCCACTGCTCCGAGGCCAACACCAATCCAGAAGGCACCCTTGTACTGCATCCTGAGATCCATTCCAGCCTCCTCAAACTTGCCCAATGCCACAGAGACAATGGACAGGAAAAAGGCACCGGCAATGAAGATGGTAATGTAAATCAGAGCACCTGCCAGACCCTGTTGGTGGCTCGGAAGGCTGCTAGTGAAGAAGACGTTACCCACTGTCCAGAGCATAACAATGCAGGTGGCCTCGGCAATCATGGCAGGGAAGCACCATGCCCAGTAGCTCGGGTGCTCGGGCATAAGAGCGAAGAAGAGAGGGGCCAGGATCTTGCAAACGCCAGCGATGATTAGAAGAATGCGGCCAGGGATAAGATGCAGCACAAGACCTCCGAAGACGGAGAGGATCAGGCAGCCTGCGGCCCAGGGGGCAAACCAGACAGCGGCAATAATAGGGTCTTGTTTGAGAACGGAATTAATGCTGATCATTGTTAGTCAGAGTACAATATCGTGGCAAAAACAGGTACTCACTAGAAGTTGGAATAAAACAGGTAGATACCGTACACGCCCCAGAGCAAAGAGAGGGCGCTGAGAATTCTCTTCATGAACCTGATCTTGAAGATGCTGGGCGGGAGGAGGGGCTCAGCCGCCTTCCATCCCTCAATGTAGAATGCAGCAATCAGGAAAGAGAATCCGATGCAAAGGGGGATCGTGATACCGGGAGCCGTCCAGCCCAGCTCGCGACTCTCGGTAATGGCAAACACGATTGAGATGATTCCCGGCACGGTGGTGCACAAACCCCACCAGTCCATGCTGACACCTCTTGCGCGGGCTTCGGCGTAATCACGGGGGGCCGTGAGCATAGATCCAGCGCAGCTGGCGATGGTGAGGAAGGCACCGATCCAGAAGTACCACCCCCATGCGAAAATCTCCCGCGACATGCCCCCCATGATCATGCCGATGAAGAAGAACATGGGAGACAAGGCGCCGTAGAGGCTGAATACCACGTTCTTCCGGGGGCCCGGGACGTAAATCCGGCCAAGCATCGACATGCCGGCTGGGAGAAAGGCGGCGGCTCCAACGCCCACCATGGCTCTACAGCATACCAGCATCAGGAAGTTCTTGCTGAACCCAGTGATTATAGTCCAGAGGATGAACCAGATCATGCCACCGTGGAAGACAATGTATCCACCATACATGTCAGCTAATCGACCGAATGGAAGCAAAAAGGCACCAGCCATCAATGTGACGACACTGGCGGGCCAGGTCCGAGACTCGTCAGGGATATCCAAAACTTCGACGAGGCCACTCAGCGCAGCCTGAAATCCTCCGATGAAGAAATCCTAGCATCACGATTAGACACACACTCTCTCTCACGACATCACGGGGTCTGATTATCAGGGGTTGTCGTACCGCCATAGACAGACACAGCAGCATAGAACCGACAAAGACCACCTCAACCAAGGTTGACGAGAAGCACTCGGGCCGCTTGCGGCCGAGGCTATCAACCTCGAATTCTTTTTGACGCTTTTCTTTGGACACCATTTCGCACCGGCAGCGACAGTCGCAATGTTTACCTTTAGCCATTGTGAAGAATACTTGACGAAGTGTATATAGATCTGACAAACGAGAAATCGATAGTAGAAAAGGAAGGGATACGGGTGGGAATGTATAAACAGATTATCTCAAGACAAAAGTCCCAGACTTGTCTTTGAGGAATAGAACTGGTGATAAGTAGTTGGAATGGATCGACGATGAAGAGAAACCGCGAAGGGAGGGCGCGGAGGCCAGAGGGTGATGTTTGACTTGAGAAGTCAAAAGTTCCCGAGTCGAGAGAATGTCGAGATGGCTCTGTGTGACTTGATTAGAAACATTGCATTCTGCGGCCCTCGCCAGAAGCTTATATATATTCTCGAGGACTCTCAATCTCATCACCGGCCGACAGCTTGCAATCTCGCAACACATCATGGTTCTCAAAGGGTCCGGCCACAAAGGGAAAGACGGGCGAAAAAAAACAGGATGATTAACCCCGAGGTCAATGCCCAGTGGCGACGTCTACGTGCACGGGTTGTTTGATGTTCTGCCCTTTTCGGGGGGGCAGGTCAGTTGTGTGGCCATCTCCACCAGAAATGACGATGTCTGGCTATCGTGTGTCAGAGCCAGGAACATGGTGGGAGCTCCAGAGACTGTCAATTGGGTCGTGGACCACCGCAGAGCACAGGAAGGGCCATGGTTCTGCCATCACGAAGCCATCCATCGGCGGAATCCTCGGTGGAGTTGTTGTGGAGGAGGAGGAAACAAAGCTTAACCGGGGGAGGAGCGTTTGGAGTTCACGCCCCAAGAGGCACGCCCCCCCACCTCCCATGTCTCTCCAGGTGAGAAGCTTGTTAATCTGCCCCGCGGTCGATTGGGCTGAGCAGAGCAGACCTTGAGGGCTCGAGCTCGCGGTTGGACGGGGTGGCCAATGTGGGCAGATGGGCGGATGGGCCAAAACGACAGCTTATTTCCCCATTGGGCGATTGTGTCACGTCTAAACGGTGGATGATTAGAGAGGGAAAGACGATGCACAGGGACAAGCTTTCCTGGGGAGGGGCGCGATGGGAAGCTTGCCGGACACATCTCGACGGCCATAGGTCGACGACGCAGGTCCCGGAGCTTTGACTGCAAGGCGTGTCGTTCCTTTTCCTCTTTCGGGCGGGGGTTGCGGCCGGCCAGAGTCGGGAATTTGGCCCACGACAGATCAGAATGACAAAGCGAATTTGGTGGGGTTGCAGGCCGGTGCAATCGTGCAATCGGCCCAGTCGGTGCTTGCACAGCTACCGGCCGGGATGCCATGGATGACGGCCAGAGCAGACACGAGGCGAGCGCATACGTGGTTGACCACCTGAGGCGCTGCGGCGGTTGATTACCTACAATTTTTGGCCGAGTCATGGGATCCCTCCACCACCTCAGTCCCTTTGACTTGGCCTTACCCCTCGAACCCCCCCTTCCCGTCGCCCTAGAAAGCTCGTCCCCCTAGACAGCTCGTTCCAAACCATCAACTACCTACTCTCTTGATCAACCTAGCATCAGGTCCCTGACCATGACCATGACGGTCCTGTAGCGTCCGCCCTCAGCATCCTCGCACCGCTGCCCGCTGCCGCTGCTACAACCCTTGCCTCCCCCAATCGTCTTATCCGTCCACCCCGCGATAAGATCGCGCGCGCTGTGAGGAACAGCGCCCGGCGCATGCCGCCAAGCAACAGCAAACCGTGTCACAACTGCCGTCGTCGACGCCTGCGTTGTGACCGCTCGTGGCCGACATGCCACAAATGTGCGGTCTCGGGGCAGGAATGCCTCGGGTATGGCAAAGTTTTCGTCTGGACACAGGCGATTGATTCGCACGGAAATGTCAATCCGCCGCCAGTCTCGCGCAGACTGGGCGACGAGCATGGGATTCCAGGCCAGCCGTCGGAAGCGCTGCCGATGCGCGCCGCCATGGGTACTTCCCATGCTGCTGATGTGGCTGGTGGTGGTGGTGACGGCATTGGTGCCGCTGGTGGTGTTGCTGGTGGTACTGCCCCGACTACACCAGCCGCGAGCGATCATCAACACCAATTCTTCGACCCTCAGCAGCTCCCGCCAGACCACCCGCTACACCAGGACATTAATCGCCAACAGACGCTCCCGAGTTCCTGGCCCATTCGTCCTGATTCCCTGACGGATCCCCTGTTCCAGGACCTCGACCACAACTCTCGCTTCTACTTGACTTACTGTTCGTGGCGTTCCCCTCCTCCCCTTCCCTCCCCACCCCCCTTCTCT
>NAGG01001196.1:0-18762 GCA_003031705.1 Calonectria naviculata
GTACTGTAGTTACTCGGCAGCTGGGGGGCAGACCCAAGTCCCCCGGTACCATCCATTCTCGGGCATGCAGCGTATTATAACTTGGGGCAGATGCAACTGAAGCAGCGCCAAGATACAGAAGGGGGGGGAGGGGGGAGGGGTCGCTGTAATGGCTCGAGGTGAGCGACCAGGGTCCTTTTGTCTTGCACTAACAATTTCGAGATGGACGAGTCTCTTCGCTTTTTCTTTCTCTCCTCACCTCTCCTCAATGGCAGGGATTCCAGAGACGCCGACCGAGTGGCCCAGGGTCCCCTGCGAGGCGATCCGTGGCTGTCACCTCCATTTCCGTTTCTGCCCAGGCTCCAGCCGGTCGACGGGGGCATATGGGTTTTTTTTATGTTGTATTAGCAAACAGCCGATACCAAGAGCTGCTCCCCAGGCCGGTCCAACCTGGCGCCGTCAACGTCCGCTAGACTAGGCAAATGGTGGTTCAAACTCCCCTCTCCCCGCTGTCATGGACTCGCGTCAACAACGGCCACCTTACCCTCCTCAGCGCCCTATACTCCCCGCGCGATATAACTACCAACAGCCAGGCTCCCGACCAGAGCCATGCCCTCTCAAGCTACTTTGCCGTTGTTGCTCCAAGCACGATGACATACTTAAACTCTCGCTACCCACGACACGGCGAGTGAGCTATCACACTCATTCATATTGACACCCCCTCTAAGACGTCCCGTCCTCAACCCGTCTCGCCAGCCGACTGAACGCTCTCCTATCAACGGCACCTACCAACTACTACTGCACAACACACACCACCGTCCACTGTGGCTCGCCCGCCGTCCCCATCAACGGACCCATCGTTTGGGGCCTTTCCAAACCGTCTCGCAAGCTAACACTCGGCCCAAGCCCAACATCCAGAGCCCTGTGACGATCTCATGTAATTCTACTCCCGTGGGCAACCAAAAAAAAAAAAAAAAATTCATCCAAAGTCGAAACAGAACCATCGCGGTGGTGCAAAGTCAAACCTACATCTCACAACAACCATACGGACGATCCCGCACGTCCGCATCACGCCCACACACACACGCACACAAACAGCACACATCCTTGACACCATATTCTCACGAAGCCCACTTCCCTTACTCTCACACACCCGCAAGAACTCGATCCACGACACCGCCTCCACACCCCCCCGGGCTTGGGCCACCTCCACTAGACTGACTCCGTCCGTCTCCAGACTGACGACAGTCCCCACCACGCCCTCTCATATACCCATCCAATACCTTACCTCACCGTGCTGCTGGCTTGTGTTACCGACCACTTCTCAGCATCTTTCTACAACACATCCCTAGCCTTAACAGCTGCCTCAACTTCCATATTTTTTCCCTCGTCCATTTCTCCCTCAAAACACCACCACCCCCCATCGCTCGCTTCTCCGTCTCGCCTCAAAGTCGCCTCTAAACCATTTCCACATCCCTAAGCGCCGTGAAGGTTCCGCGCAAGGCGCATTCTGATAGCTCTCGTCACTTGCCATCTGCCCCTCGTCTGCGACGCGACACAGCCCTTCTTACTTCTTCCAATCTTGTTCCCGCTCTCTTTGACACAATTCATGAGCTTAGACAGCAAGAGCTTCTTGGTTGCCTCTTGGACAGACTGCGCACATTCATCCTCGTCGCAAAGTCGCAAGACTGCGAGCGACCAACGCTGAACGACATCATTCGCCCCGCTACGTGATAAAAACGCAAAGTTGCTGTCTCGGGGCGGCCCAGCTGACACGACACCAACATGTTCCGACAGAGGTAAGCAATCTGTGCTTTGCAGGAACTTGGGACTGGTTGCGCACCCAGGAATATATCCTTCCTGGCCATAACTCCAGCCAACTTCCCCAGCTATGCGCAAGATGGCTAATGTTTTTTCCAAAAAAGAACAAGCTCAGCAAAACCCGGGGATGAGCTGCTAGCCAACTTCCGACAGCAGTTCCCCGAGGTAGCAGCCGTCAGCACGTCAACTACCGCCCCCGCGATATCGCAAACCACTGCCGCTGAGAATACCATTGTCCAGGCACCACCGCAACCGGAGAGGTATGTTTTTTGCACTGTCCTAGCTGGGATTTCATCTTCCTTCCTGGGGTGTGATATTCCCCGAAGCGCGGGGTATCCCGTCAATACTACCACGCGCTTTCTTACTTCCTGCCCTCCAGGTTATCCTCTTACAAGACTCGACTAACTAGATTCCCCGGACAGGATTCATAGTATTGCGCAAGACCTCTTCCGCGATCAAGATCCAACTCCCCGGGCTACAAATGAGCAATGGAGGTTTACACCATCTCTCCTAGATCCCAATTCACTAGCATTCAGCAACTTCGCCAATGCACCTCCTGGTTATTACACACCCACTCCTGGTGGCACAAACACGCTATTCCACCCCCAGGCTGGCGATCTCCATACCCCGACATTGGGCTTGGGGATGGGCCTTGGAACTCCGCTATCAATGCCGACCTCAGGAGATGGTATGCATCCCGGCTCAGCCGCTGGGGTTGTGGATATGGCTGCATATCAAACACTGCAACCCCATCAATTCCACCCTCACTTCAATCCATTCATCCACCCCAACCAAACGCAGCCGACCTTTGCGCCGTCCACCTTTGTCCATCAAGACACCGGCTATGAAACCATGGATCAGGACAACTCCCAAGTGGGATCTGAGGCTCCTGAAGAACCCATGACATCGATCGATTCTGCCTTTCAAAACCCAGCCCCAGTGGTTGGACTTCCGACACGCCAGTTCCCTGCCAATCAGCTACCCCAGCCGCCGCTACCAGCCTCGGCGGAAAAGTTCCGATTTCATGCCACCCTCAATGCGCCAACTGCCATGATTAAACACGCTGATGAAATCCCCATTACCTACCTCAACAAAGGACAAGCGTACACACTCTCCGTCAGTGACACTAACGGGAACGTCCCCATCATCCCTGGCACCAAATACCGCACATTTATACGGATTTCATTTGAGGATGAACAACAAAGACAGCGCCCTGGCGTCTGCTGGGGCCTCTGGAAGGAAGGCCGAGGAACTAGCGAGGCCCATCAACGAGGCGGCAAGCTTCAAGCCGTGGAATTTGTGGAAGCAGGACAGCCTGCCGAGGGAGACGACAAGAAAACCCGAGTAGAACTTGAATCGTCATCATTTGATGGCTTTTCTGTCACTTGGACGCCGGGTACAAATGGTGTCCCCGAAGTTAGTATTGCTGTACGATTCAACTTTTTGTCGACCGACTTCAGCCACTCGAAAGGTGTCAAGGGCATTCCTGTCAGACTCTGCGCCAAAACCAATCCAATCTCAGCCGACCCTTCGTTATCTACTGCTGACGTCAATCCTGAGATATGTTTCTGCAAGGTCAAGCTCTTTCGAGACCATGGAGCTGAGCGAAAGCTATCCAACGACGTGGCCCACGTCAAAAAGTCGATTGACAAACTCAAACAACAGATTGCTCAGGCAGAGAGCGGTATGAAGGATTTTGGTAAGCGCAAGCGATCAGCTGGCACTAAGCCTGGAGATATGCACCGTCCTGGAAAAGTCATCAAACACAAGCGGACATGGTCGATGTCCTCGGCCAGTTCTGCCGGAGGTGGGCGCGGTTCTGCAGAGGATGACCTCCATTTCAAGCTTCAGTCACTTCAGGACATGTTTACTAGTACGAGGCCTGTCAGTGTTTTGTTCCTTCGTGGCGAAGAACTTGACGATCCGGACCTGCACCCGGTCTCACTTCCCGGGGACATCTCTCCCGGTACCAAGGTCGAGGGTCGCGAGGGTCCCAACTGGCAAGCCAGGAGTGGGCGCAGCTCAATGACGGGCTCCATGATTTCTCCTTCGCCGAGTTCGCTCTCACTGGCATCCCAGACCTCTGCTCTTGGCCACAGCAATCAATGGCAAAACTTTGACTCTTCTGTCGGCGGCGATGCCTCCCGCAAGGGTTCGGACCAACCGACCAAAATTAACAAGGCGGGCGACGACGGAAACCTCAGTGGATGGATCGAGGCCCTTGGTGTAGATCCTTCGTATCGTCCCCCGGTAGAACGAGGGCCTAAGCCTATCGCTTGCTTCTACGTGGCCCGCCGCAACCAGCAAGAACCTGAGCAAAAGGAGTACCACCGAGCAGTCTACTTGATGCAGCGGACATTAAAGGAGCTGACGCATCGAATCGCTGCAAAATGGGGAATTGACCCATCTCAAGTCATCCGAACGATTCACACAACACAAAATGGCTTGGAAGTTGAATTGGACGATGATGTTGTCCGTGAACTTAGAGAAGGCCAAGATATGACGCTGGAAATTGAAGAAACTGAGCAATCTTCAAGTGTCAAACAAGAGTGGGAAATGGCTATCGACTCCATTGATGGCTCTCCCGACACTGAATCCTCTGATAGGGTAGCAGGGGGGTTTATCCTGCGCCTCACCTTCTAATGACTCCTTTTGCTTTTACTCCGCGACGCTGCGGTGATTTTTTTTTTCTTCTTTTCTTCTTTTTTTTTCTTGCAAGTGAATACTGAGTTAGACTGGGATGTGTATTCGTTATGATGACTCTCCCCTCCTTACCTGTCGCCAGGTTTGGATCACGATGGCACATACAAAGGATGTATTTGTTTGTATTGGGGCGCTCTTACGACTCTCTTCTTCAAAAGATACCACAGGTTTCTGTGAGCACTTGCTGGGGGCGAGGGTTTGCTTTTGTTTCTTATCAGCGCTGCTACCGCTTCGTTTCAATACCCAAGGAACATGACACTGGATACTCCCATTATATTTATGTCGAGATTTTGGAATATTTTCTCTTATTGGATGGTTTCCTATGGGTCCTAATTTGCGGACACAGTGAAATGCGTCCTGGTGACCTTTACTGTGTCCGTGTGGGCTCTATTGCCATAGGGATTAACATGGAAGGAATGATGAAAAGAAGTACTCGGATACCCTGTTAGCGATGGATGAGGTTTACGGTTAGGATTTCCCATGCCTTTATCTATTTTCCTTTTCTATCTTATTTTTGATCTCACTCTATTTGGTTCTCTTTTTCTTCACCCAGGTTTCTGTGCAGCATATTGTCTTATTGGGCTTCGTTGTCAACACGCTGTCTTGCTGGTGAAGACGATTTCCATTACTGCTATGCACTATAAACTCCTTTGAAGTACTATTTTACGTTATACAATAGTCCCGAGGCAAACAATATCTAGGGCTATGAAATAATATGAAGGCGAAGGCACGAGTCGCAGACATCGGCTCGCAAACATCCTATCAAAATCTACCAAGTATATAACTACATGGTTTCATATTCAGGCTCATTTTTTTCTTGCTCATTAGGAAATAAATTCTAGACACGTGTCACGCCATAAATGTCCTTCCAAGTCGCCGATGTGACTCGACTACGCCTTCATTGCCAAAACCGAGCAGGGTCATCAAGACATACATGCATGTGGCGTTTGGAATTATTGACTATAGCGTGAAGCCAGCTATCACGAGATATGCAATCGATAAGTGATGACTTCAAAAAGTGGCGTTGAGTACCAAGCCCCTCCCCAAGACGAGGCTAGACATCCCAATTCTGACGTCGCCATTCTAGGATTCATCTTGTCGGGCACCAAATTCGACTGATAGTCTCTAACATGAGCCAAATATAACGTACAAGTCCCGTATTGATTCACATTTGTATCTATCTATGCTTGGATCCAGTTGGCCATGTGTGCTGTGGTACCAGGGAGGCCGCCCGAGTCCCTCTTTGAGTACAACATGACAGCTCTCATAGAATATGCTACGTGGTCGGAACATTCGGTCCGGCCAAGTTTCGGCAGACATACTTGTTTTTTCTACCACCTCAACAGGGAGAAGAATGGTAGCTGAATGTTTTGACTCTGGGTCTTAATCATCGGGACTGGGCCTGGAGTGTCTTGAATGATGCAAACATGATATGTTCTACGGATAGACTTCAAGTCCAGGGAACAGCAAGAGAGGTGTGTATGCATTGTGGCTCAAATCAACCCGCTCGCCACATGGGGCTGTGCTGCCAATGTAACGCAATATCGCCAATTCTACAATGAAGCTGCCATCAAATGTTACCAGATTACGAGTTGTTGCCACAGAAGTTGAAGGCAAGCCACGCAATAATTGTGGCAAGGTGGCTTGCGCGTCGAGCTAGACACCTATTCATTCGGGTGGATGGTAGGTATGTCTTTGTTTTCGGCTTGCAAAAAAAGTTAAACTCGTCATGTATCAGCTAAGTCGGGGTGGTGTGATCTGGGGTCTGCATTTGCACAAGAGCGTGGCAAAGTCGGAGCTGGGTCATGTTCGAGAGGAGGTGTTGTGGTTGTGCGAGATTCTTGGACCAGATTGGGCGGCTTCGTTGTTCCGAATCTGCACCATGGGACGGCTAATTCCTTTTCTCACCTGTACTTTACGCCAATAGTCTGTCGATCTTCTCGCTTCCGAGCGTCCTCTTTAGTCGGGGCGGCAGTCATGGGGGTGGAGGGGTCCCATGTTTCGCTCGACATAGTGTGATCCCGCCCCCCGCCCCCCTTAGACTGCGTTGCATAGGTTGGTAGGGTTGCGTGTGGCTGAGATCATTGATTTGAATGTTTTGTAATGGGAAAGTCGGGGGGGGGGACAATGGTCGAACATGCATGGCCATGTTTCCCTTCAAAATAGAGGATTCCGTCGATGTAAGTCTCACTTCATCGACGATCGCATTATGTTGACCTTGGGCAGCGTCCACCCAACCAAGCAGTCAATTCATTTGCTATATCAAGTTCACTGGTAGCAATAAATGTGTTTTAAAATCCATCATTTTCCGAAAGAAAAAAAATACAATTGCAGAGCCATCAGCCTAGCCATTCACTAGCCACAACAAAGTCTACGCCTCACCACTCCTCAGGGGGGTGATGATCGACGAAATGCGCCATCTGTCGATGCGAGCCAACAAAGCTCCTCAGGTGAGCAAGGGTTTTTGTGTTTCAACGGCCCGCTCAAGGCCAAGTCCAGACTTGGGCCAATTCCATGTGGCGTGGATGGCTTCGCTGTGTGGCCTGGGTGGCTCAACGCAGATGCGGGCACATGAGCCACGCGAGCCGGGCCTGCAACTTTGGCACATACCCTTTGTAGTAACGTCGACACGGGACTACGCGGTAGAACCCTCCGCCTTGTCAATATTTTTTGGGGGTTAGTCGACGCCTTGAGATCTGACTGGCCCTCGAGTGCTGCAGAGCAGCAGCCCTGGTCTGCATCAAAGGGGGGGGTGTGCTGTGACCGTGAGGGGGATCGACAAGTCGCGAGCCACAAGTCACTCTCTATCAGCCTAGACCACCCGCATGTCTAATGGGTGGAGTGAATTTTATCCAAGGTATAGGGGGTCGACACAGCATGCGGTGGGAGGCTCCCGAGTTACAAACGGGGAGTCCTCGGGATGGACATATCAGACTTGAAGATGCTTGGGAGGTCATTTTTCTAGGCAATTGTCGAGAGATAGAAGGCACGCAGCTCAATCTGTAGCGCAAGATATGTATTCTTCCAAAATTGCTACTATCTGGAGAAAATAATAACCTACCAGCGTCTCCACGATGCAATCTGCACTGCCAGATCCCTCATATGCACAGGGACTCCCAACATGGCCAATAATGATGACTGGTTTGTCCAGGAAACTTCCTTTTCAGGCAATCCAATCGCTGTCCTGGCGATGGCAAGGCAATGCAATATAATGAGCAATGTTGCATCATCAAGCATTAGCGAAACGAACATCGACGAGCCTCATCTCCACAATGGTGATCTAGCCAGACCTAGCCAAGTCGATGCTCCTCCATTGAATTCCATCTCAGACATCAACAAACTGTGCTTACAGTCTTCCATGCAAATGTCTAACAATTGGCATCGTCAATGTGCGGGGGAGCTGAATATCCCGAAAGCCAGTGCGATTTCTCAGGATGGGAGGGATCGGCATGCTGGCAGAGAACTAGGCGTCACCTTAGCCCATCGGATTCAGGGCTAGCTGAAACCGTACAAAGAGCATTGGTAAATTCTGCTCAGCGTCATGATGGTTTATGTCATCCGTGTTTTGTGTAACCAGTCCCAGACGATCGGCAACAATTGTGTCGTAATTGATAGCTTAAGAGCTCATAATCCCTTTTCAAATTAATTCCCATCACGGCCAGTTGGCCACCATGCATGCAAAGGGCAATCAATAGACGAACGAGCCCAGAAAGAGCGAAAAAAAAGAGTAATCTCTGTTATCCAGCTACTTATCTTGCCAGTTTTCAGATGATTAACTCACCTCACCGCTCGCCGTTCCTTGCTTACAGCAGTGGTCTAGGGTAGTAGAGCTGGTCCAATTTGTTCGCCAAAGGCATCTTCGCTCCAAGAGGTATCACGACGCGACGGCACATTTTGTTACCACGAGGGGATGGAATTTTATGATATTGGGTCTTTTCCTCTCTTGTTTGAGCAGTTATGCAACAGTAAAAGAGAGCATGGGCAACCCGTTGCTATTGAATCTTTTCATTAGGGCACCATTCAATAATAGTAATTTCTCACCCGCAGGATTGAATTGCCAAACAAAAACCAATTGTCCCCATTGCAAATACAGATCTCAGCAACTGAATGGCTGAGCCACTTAACGTACCCATACAATCAATTAATGCCAGCGTATACGTAGACTAGGTCACTAGTTCTCTTTCAATATTGATTTGATCGTCAAGTCAAGATGGATGGAGATGGGTGGGAATTAAGCAGCTAGCTGAGCGGCCTCATAGGAGATGTTTTCGGGTTGGAAACCCCCCACGACATGATTTTCCAAATAGACAGGCGTTACCAAGTTGGCATGGACATTGGGAAGAGGCATTACACAAAAAAGTCACTTTATGTAGGCCTGGTATGTATTGAAAAAAAAAAACAACTTTGCTCTGCCCCGTACTGGAATCGAACCAGTGATCTTATCATTTCGTATTACGTAAGCTACTAGTGATACGCTTTACCACTGAGCCAACGGGGCTTTTGTGAGCTTGCCTGTCAAGGCTGGGACTTGGAAATATGGAGGATAGTAAATTTGAAAGGAAAAAATTACAAGGTTAATAGGCACTGATGATGTGCGGGTCACAACTAACCAGTGTCAGAGGGAGTTGGCACATTGTGTCGGAAAGTGTAGTTTATTCGTCCACCATACGTCTATGATAACATTTCAGGCCTAGCAAATTGGGACCCATATGATCTCCTGGGAGAAGAAAGGTCATTTCACTAGAGTGGAGGGTCAAAATGGCAGCTTATTCGACAGAATTGTTCAGCAGCTCCCGAATTCTTTTCGCATACTCCTCGCCGTCACCTCTGATATCACCCAGGACGATCGTCTTGTCGCGTGACTTGAGGCCATGCGTCAGCTGCAACTGCGACTTGGGAACGCCGAGGACGGAGCTGAGGACCTGGACAACAGCTTTGTTTGCCTCGCCCTCTCTGGCCTGGGCGGCGACACAGAGCTCAATTACCGAGTCCGTGACGGCAATGACGCCCTCCCGGTTTTTGCTGGCGCCAGGCTTGACGTGAAGCTGCAGATGAAGAGATCCGAGGGGAGATTTTTTGGATCCAGCGACGAAGCGAATGGCGGCGCTAGGGGACGCCATGGCCAAAGTTGAAGCCCTTGTAGGTTTGGGGCACCCGAGTTGGCGAGAAGTTTGGATGCGTCAGGCGGATGGGTTAATTGTGAGGGGTAAGACCCTTTTGGACGGACATCACATCCCGTTGCCCGACGAGACACAGCTTTATTGGTAGATTATTCCCCTGGGAAATATCGGCTGTCCCTTTACTTCTATTTCGTTGAGCTGAGCCGTGAGTCCCAAGCCAGAATCAGTCGTCGCCTAGAAGATTTTGAAGCTCGACGACTTGTAGTGAAGTGATACATTCATTGGAGCGCTGCGATGGATCCTACGTGGCGTCTGTCGCCTATAAACGCGCTGAAGCCTCAGGCCAGCGGTGCCATCTTCAGGGGAGCAAGCACCCAGCTTGCGGTTGACATGCCCCACCAACGCCGCAGCCTCCCATGTTGGATTCACCAAAAGAAGCTGCTACCACCTTTAGTTACACAAACCACCAGCTCAATCTCGACAACGACCGCAGCACGATTTCTGGTCTCGTCAACATTGCCGCCCAGCTCATCCTACTCAGCCCTCTCGTTCCCTCGGCAGCTGCCGCGCTGCCGCCGTACGTACGCAGCCAACCCTCGCCTTCGCAAATCCTGCGTCGTGTCGAGTGCCATGGCTTCGGCGTATAGCGCGTACCATGGCGCTGCCGCGACTACCGTGGCTGCCCCTTCGTCGCAGGCCTCGCAAGCTTCGCACTTCACCATCACAGCTCTCGGCCGCTGGTCGGTGTTGAATAGGCCATTGCCTGCCGTTCAAGACATCAAGTCGCTTCACGTCTACGACTTTGACAATACATGTTAGTGCCGCCGTTGCACGCGAGGCTTCATTTTGCGATGAAGCAACTAATTCTGTCGACCGTAACTTCTCGTGCTAACTTTTTTTTTTCAATCACCAGTGTTCAAAACCCCCCTCCCGAACCCTTCGCTTTGGAACGGCCCGACCATTGGAACGTTATCGAGTCAGGAAGTCTTCATCAATGGTGGCTGGTGGCACGACAGCAGAATACTCGCCGCGACTGGCGAGGGCGTCGAAAAGGAAGAACCGCGCGCGTGGGACGGCTGGTGGAACGAAAAGGTTGTCGAGCTCGTCAGGCTGAGTATCAAGCAAAAGGATGCGCTCTGTGTCCTCTTAACCGGCCGCTCTGAACAGGGCTTCGCCGAACTGGTTCGGAAAATGGTCGCCGCCAAGAATCTCGATTTCGACATGGTTGGCCTCAAACCCAAAGTCAGCCCAACGAACCAACGATTCCAAAGCACAATGCATTTCAAGCAGCTCTTCCTAGAGGCATTGATGGAGACATACAAAAACGCCGAAGAGATACGAGTCTACGAAGACCGGCCGAAGCATACCAAGGGATTTCGTGACTTTTTTGCTGAGTACAATCGGAGACAGAATTCGATGCCCACTCGCGGGCCATTGACGGCCGAGGTGGTTCAAGTAGCTGATGCTTCTACCACGCTTGATCCCATAGTAGAGGTCGCCGAGGTTCAGCACATGATCAACATTCACAACGACATGGTCTCCAAACAGCCACAGGCCCGCCAGAACAAACTCAGGATTAAGAAAACTGTTTTCTTTACCGGCTATATGATCGGCTCGGATGATACCAAAAAACTCATCCAGCTTGCCCAGATCCCCGCGAACCTTCCACAGAATGACCTTAAGTATCATGCAAACAATATTCTCATCTGCCCCCGTCCCTGTCCCGCAAGTATTCTGGAAAAGGTCGGCGGCATGGGTAGTAGGATGAAATGGGAAGTTACTGGCACCGCATGTTTCGAGAACAGCATATGGGCAGCATGTCTGCGCCCTATCCCCGCAACCGCCAAATTCCATACAGACAATCCGAGTCCGCTCGTCGTTCTGGCTCTGAGGAAGGGGGCCCGCCCCATCGACGCCGGCAAGATTCAAAACTGGCAGCCAATCACGCCAGACAAAGCATTTATATTCGAGACGATTGTTAGTGAAAAGGTCATTCTTCGTATCGAGGCCGAGGATCCTCGAGAAGATGCATATGAAAGCCTATTTGCCAACAAAACATCGAAGCGAAAACACACAGGTGAAGACGACTGGGGTCAGAGAAATACTCATGGTCAACATGGTGGCCGGAATGAGTCCAGGGGCTACCATACCGGTGGACGGGGCGGACAAGGACGGGGCCGCGGTGGCAATTCCAACCGTGGTTTCCGGAATGGTTCCAGGGGCGGCAAGGGAGGCCGGGGCCGAGGGGGTGGTTTCAACTACCGATCCCTCGACGACGTTGAGCCCAGGAATCAACAGGGAGGATATGGTCCTCAGGTCGACTACGATGATGCCCATCAACCAGCCACACAGTCCCAAGCGCCCCCATCCGCCCCTACAGGTCCTAGCCAGGGTTGGGCTACACAACCACCCCGCGGCCCAGCAGCAGGTCCTCAGGGACGGCCTATGGGCGGCTATGGGGCTGGTAACGGCTCAGACTTGCAGAATTACTATTAGAAGTAGTATTTGCCATTCATGCGTGATGATCTTTCAGAATCATACGCTGTGGAAGTGTATTCGACGGTTTGGTTTTGGGTCTCTGGTCACCATCAGTAGACTGTCTCCTTAGTGTAGTCTTCGCATACGGTACGGTATCTTTGTGGGTCGGACTAGGCTTTTTCTTTTTAAACTATTCTCGAATTCGATTCGGGTACGACGGAGTATGGCTGGCTATTTTGGTTCAAGGCGTCTAGGGGGAAGTGAAAATGATACCTACGTAATGGATGCACAAGAATGCCTGTAATTTGACTCTTCCGTTGCCCAGGCTTAAGTGGGCAACGCAATTTATGAATTGTTGACATATATGACTGTCCATGGTCCAGTCGTGGTACATTGATTGATCAGACCGTCATGTTTAACCCCCTTCTCCATCCACCCATTCAGATGGGAAATCTCTAGAAAGGCTTTTTGTTCTTCTTTTTTTTTTTTAACTTATTCATCGTCGCTGTCATCTTCATCATCCTCTTCCTCAGCATTCTCGAGCCACTCTACCAACACGCGACACTTCTCCTTGAGTGCGGTCATGCCTTCACCGTCTACAGCGCGTTCATCTCCCCACCAGCTAAGAATGCCATCCTCCTCGAGAATGTCCAGAGCATAAAGATGTTGCAGGAGCGCAGCGAGCAGAATGCCAACACGGGACTGCTCAGAATCCTTGACATGGACTAGGGCTTTTTGCAAGGCGAGGATGAATTCAACCTGCTCGGGCTCGCCACCGCCAACACCAACTTCGTCAACAAATTTGACAGCGCCCTTTCTTGCGGTGAGAGCCTTCTCTGCGGCCTTGGAAGGTTCAAGGGGTCCGTACTCAGGGGTGAGAAGCTCGGCAGCGCGGCGGGCAAATGCAACAGCAACAGCACGGCGCATCATGGAATCAGATGCATCATTGGCAAGGCGCAAACCCATGAACTCAAGCTTGGCCGAGTCAAAGTCACCCGATTCAGCCCGGAGGGCATCGTGCAATCCATGAACAGCATCGTTGTGGAAGGAGAGTCCAGCCTCGTCCGAGGCAAAGGAAGAAATGCGAGAACGGGTCGATGCATCAGGGTCGTGAGTTTCGATGTCGGAATCATCATCAGGGATTTCTGAAGAGAGTGTGGAGACAGACGAAGTCGAGATGTTGAATTCAGCAAGGGAATAGAGAAGTGACTTTTGGAGGATCGAAGGATCTTCGTCGTCAACCTCTTCATCCTCGGGGTCAGTGAAGGTCGCGGCGTTTGTAGAGGCACCCAGCAATGTTGTGTCGGGAGTTGCAGGGCTGCCGTCTGATTGGACGGAAGATATGACGGCGCTTTTGGGGAGTGATGTGCCTTCTCCGATCTTGACAGAAAATGAAACCAGTGTCCCCTCAGGAAGAACGCTGTTCTTACCAATAAAGGACGAGTCCGCCACGATGGAGTGAGATATCCTCGTCCCATCTTCAATTGTAACATCGTTCCAGATAAAGCAATTTTCCAGGATCACATTGGCACCAATCTTGCAATCTCTCCCAATAATGCTGTTAGAAACCTTGCTCGCTGAGCTTATAGTACTGTCGCGTCCAATGATCGAGTTTGAAATCTTGGCATCGTTTGCATGGAAAGCACCGTCCTCGACTACAACACCATTAATCTGCCGCTGATATGTCTGCTTTGGCACCAGATTGCACTCCGGGACAAAAGGATAAGTCCAGCGACTCAGGACATCACGACTAATGGCGTCATATAGTTGAAGGTTGCTTGCACGAGCGGCGTATCCTTCTTCAAAGATCTCCGCATAAATCATCTTGCCGTTTAGTTCCCAGTCCTTCAGCACGCCGTGCAAGAAATTTCTCCTGGGAAGCTCATAATCGAAACTTTCTGACCACAGAGCAAGAACCTCGGGCGTGCAGATGTCGATCTGGGCGTCGATTAGATCGGACCGGATCTCAAACTCGGTTGAGAGCTCGTCAACCACAGCAGGGTCCAATGACATATAATGATCGCTATCGAGGGGGCTCATCTCATCGTAGTGCAAGCATCGCTGAGTTTTCGTGTCCACCACGAAGATGGGAGTAAGTCCGTTTGTCTTTGTCCGATGCTCCTCCTGGCCTCCACTTCGCAGAATCATTGTCATAATGTTAGCGGCGCTAGTCTCCCTTCGCTTTCGGTGCGCGGCAAGAGCACCGTCGAGCATAATATTGGATACAAGGTCGCCGTGGACGAGGATAAAGTCTCCGTCGACCAATGATCGTTTATCCATGTCACGGAGGACATCTCCTGCAGATCGTGCATCCGACACTCGGACAAATTGCAGAACAGAAAATGGGCACGTTCGAGATGCAGCTGACCAACGCGATCGGCTGATGTAGTCTTCGACTTGGTCGGTGTGGGCACCACAGTAGATGTAAACCTCATTGACGCCGTTCATAGCCAGGAACTCGAGAGTATATTCGATGAGAGGGGTGTTGGCAAGCGGAAGGAGACACTGGCCATATTGTAATCAGCAAATGAACCAGCGCAGCGTGTGCTAATACTGAGTCTTACTCTCGGCTTCTCTGCTGTGAAAGGCCGGTATCTATCTTGGAATGAATCGGCCAGGACCTATAACACATGATAAGCTCGCGCCGCCGTTCAAGGTACCCCGCGATGCACCTACAACTGCCTGCAAAACATCTTCGCTCTTGCTCTCGGCGCCCGCCTTGGCGGACTTTTTGCCCTTGGCACCGCTGTTCGCTTTGTGCGACATTGCCAATATGGGAAGTTGTGCTTTGAGCAGACCAAGGAGTGGTTGTTGTTGGTGATGGTGGGCTGGATGTGTTGGACCTAGTCACAAAAAAACGGCCGATGACTCAATTGCTGGAAATTTCTCACCTCGGTGAACGGTGAGAGGTTCGGTGTATGATGGTATGGCGGGGTCACGTAGTGCCAGACACACTGCCGACGGCAGATGGGTGATATAATTAATCGTGCACTTTACTAGTTGAAGTCAGCTGGAAGTGCAGGAGTATTTTAGTCAACCTTGTGCGTGAATGAGGGGTGTTTTTAGGCCCACATGTGCGATTTGACTAATCGTGCGGGTACTTACCCTATACCGTGCTTCGACCACACTGTGCACAAAATCGATAGACTTCGTACAACATTCCTGATCGACACTCGTGCGTCTATGCGAATGTGAAAGGCCTTGCAGGTGGATTAGCTAATCTACCAGATGGGCTCTAATGGGTGGAGTGATCGACAAATCCGGTGCTGACGTGGGGTAAGCTAAATTGAATGTGGTGCTTGTGCTCGCTAAATTCATCATCTGCGTCGCATGTCTAGCAAAGAGTCAGGTCTGCTGCCACACGGTTCGAAGCAGCCTTGATGAAATTCCGCTACAGCCGCATGGAAGCCAGAAGGCCCAACATTTTGATAGACAGCATCAAGGTCTAGTGAGCGAGTGGAGGCAGCTGCAAGCCTCTCAGGAACTCGCCGGGACGCCATGGACCCGGTTTAGCATCTGAGTAGGCTTGTGTTGTGGCTGTTGTCGGCAAGTCCGGTGACGGTTTCTTTTTCTCGCATCACCTGCTTGCTTTTTGCAGGACAGTGTTTGACTCTCGTGGCAGGATTTGGCGAGAGGGAGGGGGGACAGCACAGCTCATTTCAGCTCGCGAGGGGTCTCGGGGAACTGGAATTGTCTGACCTTAACCAGGATTGGTCAAGAAATGTGACCGATGCTCCGACAACGATAGATTTCCGAGACAGATGTTTTTGGGCGCGGCATGATCGATGGCAATGGATGGCGCAGAGAGTTTGCAAGAGTTTGTGGTCGGGTATTGCGCGGCCGAGGAATAACGGCTAATGAGACACTGTCACAAACCCTTTGGACCCTTGATTCCATCAAAACAGAGGGTCCACTGGCAAGTTAATAAGCGATAGACTCATAGTGGAACATCAATCATCTTGACATAGTCAGGATTGAAACAGACACGGGGTATGCCGGCGGGTATCTCAAATTGTAAAATTGCGGCCTGTTGAACCGCTTACCCTGTGTTCAGACTCGGTGAAATTTTCTGAATGTGATTTTGGGAACTATGTCAATCATGCACTGTGCTCCCCCTTCGCGGGCTATTCCACTCAGTCTGTGTCCAATGCTAACAAAATATTGAGGGGAGAAAACTCTTACCCAGTCTTGTCCTCTTTTTTTTTTTTTTTTTCCTCTTGCGCATTTGGCTGCACGTGGCATACCATCAGATATCAAATTCGACGTGGCCATGCGTGCAATGGCAGTGCACGGTGACATCCTATGATCCACGTCTAGGAGCAGCAGAGGCCACTGGGTGCCCTGTAGGTTTGCTGGCCACCAGACATGTAGCCCTACCATACCCCCCGGCCCGCCGGCGGTATGCGAGGAGCGGTTTTTTTTTTGACCGTAGCTCTTGGCTAGGAAAAGCCACACCCTTGTCAGCGCTATCAATGTTCCTCGCTCAGCCTGGTCGATCACACCTCCGCCCGGCTAGATCCGCGGCATCAGATCCGAAATCCCGACCATTTGCATTGCAGTTGGCATTTTCCCAGCTCCTACACGATGGGGTCGTGGAGACGCTCTTGGGTGCCTCGAGATGCCGAGTGCCACCTGATTCGGGTGCACTGATTTATCGACTCTAGTTTCTGAGGAAGTGACTTTCTCATCTCCCCTGCAATACGACCAAATAGGACTGCCCAAGCGTATTCTTGCCTAGGGACACCATCCTAATTCAACTAGTGCCGACCCAAACCTTCTCATTCCCAACCAGTCGGGCGGTACTCCCCGTTCTGTCGTGCTAAAAATTTCTGCCCCCCTAACGCCAAACACCTTTCCTAAGTCCTCGGCGCCTTGCAGCTTTCAAGCCCTCGAGCATTGTGGTACAACCCTGCCCGGATCAGCAAGCCACATTCTCGAAGCAGCCCCTTGATTCGACACCCGATAGCATGTGGTCTTACTGCCAGAAAGTTTTGCAAACCTTGCACGGCCGTCAGTCGTGGGTTCGTTCGTGGTTCGATAAAAAGCAAGGGCCGCCGCGTATTCTTCCTTCAAAACTATGAATACCATCGTCCGATGTATGAGTCGGGGAAAAACAAAGCCATCGTGATGCCGCAAGGATTAGGGGCTGCTCCTCCGTTGAGGAGGAGCACAGGCATGCACACCCGTCTCCTGGGCTCGTGCCAGTGGGAGCATGATTGGGCCTTCTGAGCTGTCGGACAGGTTTGCTGCGAACAGGGCTCCTTGTCCCAAGCACGCACGGGGGCAACGTGGGACCCAAACTGCTGGGTCTAGGTCCATCTCAAAAGTGTGGGATGCAACTCTGGCTGTGCAACTAACATCGAGGTAGGGGAAATTGGTCAACATTCCACTGGGACTAGCTGGATTCCCTTCCAGGAACGCGGCTCCGTGAGCACAAGGTCAAGCTATTGATGCCGCCTTGGCCGCCCTCGCATTGAACGGACCTGACTTTGGGGATGTGTTGTGCCGGCATGGGCCGCCCACATCCCACATAGCCTCTCCCTGCATGGCGCACAGCAAGCCATAGCATCAAGGTACAGCACAGTTCGGGTTGGACTGACCAAGGAACTGGAGGCTGATGGATGGCGAAGGCGGCAAGACGCGTCTACGTACCTCGCTCAATATGCCGTTGGTTCGCCCATCTGGAAGAAGGCATGTCCGAGAGGGCAGCGGGTAATGAAGTGGGAAGAAAAGAAAGATTCTTTATACGGAAAGGCGCTGAAGGGGCTGTCACCTGCGCAAAGACAAGATTAAGACACCGAACAAAACAATAGCGCCCGGACCGGACGGAGTAGCAGGGCGCCGAAAACGTTCGGGGAGGAGAGAGAGCGAAACAGGAGATGTGAACATGGTCTGACGGGCACGCCGCACCGGAGCAGCTGAACTGAGTGACCAACGCCCCCTGGTCGCAGCGCGAGGGCGATCGACGTGGCGCCAACACGACGTATCTAGCGAAGGAGAATCCCAACAACGACAGATAGCATCTGCGATTGGGGGGGACTTCGTAATTGTACTGGTCTATCCCCAATGGGCGAGCGGTACCCAGAAGCTGGGTGGCTACGGTGCGTGATGGTCGGCGCCACACAGTTGAGTCCGGGGCGATCTCAGCTGGCCGACCAACCACGGGACATTTGGCGGAGCCATGCCTAAGAGAGCCCCGTCGCAGCGACACCCCCCCACGGCCGCCAAACTTCTTTTCGCAATGGGTCTTCATTCCCACTGCGATCGCTATTGGGGCTAGTCCACCCCTGGAAGGACCCCCTTCGCGCGACCAAGCTTTTTTCCTTGCTGAAGGAGGAGGAGGAGGATGGTGTGGATGCTGGAGCGCCTGGTCACTGGTGTCTTTGCTGCTCCTTGACCCGTTCCCGGCCCCTGCCACACTGCCAAACCAACAGAGACCAGCGACGGAGGCGGTACAAGCTTGCCTGCCTTGGCTTGTCCCGTCCTGGAGAGGTGGGCACAGTACAGCTGCAGTGCCGTCCCTCCCTAGCACTGAGCAGCGAGGACCCAAAGCACAAGCACAGGGTGTTCCACTCACGCCCGGCCGCCCGCCCATTCGCACGCCCAACCTCGATCCCGAGATACAACTCTGTCCCCGTCCCCGTTCCCCATTCTCCATTCC
>NAGG01001197.1:0-40836 GCA_003031705.1 Calonectria naviculata
GGTCCAAGGGGGGCGAAGGAGGGGAATGTTTAAAAAAAGAAGAAATTCCATCATGCTCCGGCAACTTGCATATGGACATCTGCTGTCTAGTAGGTGGACGAATCATTTTAGTCTTCTAAAGTGCATGTCTCAAGTTGAGCGTGTTCATGGCAATGCCGCTCCCAAATTTAGTGCCCGGGATCACGTCCGACTTGTCCATCTTCTGGAAATAGCTCTCGTCATAATGCGAGTTTCGGCCAATCATACCGCGCCAACCCGGGAAAGGGTCCTGGCTGGCTTGTTCTACTCTAACCAGGCGGACAAAGCAATATTGTTTCGTTTGTGCTCCTTCCCGCCATCTGCCATGTCATTTCTGTAATGTCGCGACACGCTTGAGGGCGATCGATACCGTGCCCTCACTGGCCAAGGCCCAGGCCGGATCCCCGCTGCGTCACTCACGGGCCTATCTTCATCCCCAGCCAGACCTCTCCCCCTCTGCGAGACCCATGGCGGGAAAATTATCGTGGGGGGGCGTGCATATCATGTCTCATTTGTCAATCTTCTCCTCTTCGTTGCATACGTCCTGTGAACCAACGCTCAGGCACACAGGCGCATGAACTGAACGAGGTGGCTGTCGTATTCACAAAGGTCATCCTAACCACCGCCAGCACCAACACAAGCGAAATTTCCACAATGCGTTTGCTGACGTTGGTCCAAGCGCAGAGGCGGCCAGCGAACTTACCCTGGAGGAGCGAGTGAAAAGTCAGTAAATCGATATTTTGTTATGCGTTGCCCGTGTATTCTAGCGGCAATGGTGTTTTCTCTATTTTTCTATGTGATTAAATAAAAGAAGGCTATTCTGTTTCACGGTGAATCAATTCGTGGTCTTGATCGCTGTTGTGAGACTTGGAAGCATCGTCGATTTAATCTACAAAAATCAAAACATCCAGGGGACACCTTACTTCTTTACGAAGTATAGGCTCAGACCCGCTGGAAACCCGCGGGGCTGACTGATCCACAGGTCGTGAGGTCAACTGAGAACAGGTCGATAGTTTTAATTTCATGTCCGTGTTTCGACGGCGTTCCGCAAGAGCCCCATTGTTTATGACGAATGGACAAAGCTTCAACGCGCGCAGGCGTACCAAGCTACCGAGCGATGGGAGCCAGCCGTTGTATCGTTTCACACGAGCAAGCCAATTATTTACCGGATCCATACGACCGCCCGCCTCCCGCCCTGAGCGAGTTAGTCGTTCGATTTGTGCATTGGGAATGGAGCATCGCCAGAATACACCAAGTTGACATTAGTCTGGAGCACGAACCTGATGCTAGTCTGATGAGAGCGGGTATGAAATCATAACCCTGGTTATTTGACAGTGTCGACTTGTATTTATCGATATTTCAGGGACCAAGACAAAAACAAGAACCTCCAAAAACGGCGAATTGCTTCTTTGGTTGGTGCAGATACCCCAGGTTTGAGATAAAGAGGTAAATGCGAATGAAACAATTGACCCGTATGTTATGCTTGTTCGAATATCCACATAGATGGGACGGTGACATCAGTAAAACATGAGGTATGAGCGCTCAACAAAGCGGCAGAATAACACAGAGCCACTCTGAAATATCCGGTTCCTGTGACGTTTCTTTCGGGCAGGGAGAAGCTGTGCAAAGAAACATGCGACATCCCAAGCTCAAGGTCCAGACGAGGTTATGACGACCAGAACCAGCCAATTCTGGCCCGGGAAGCGAGCTGTCTCACCCCACGTCGCAGCACTTGGTAGGAGCGAGTCCAGAATCGACTAGCAAAGTGTACAATATACCAGAGAGTTCGTATCAGGAAATCGGCAGAAGACGTGGGTGCCTTGTCACGAATCGATGTTGCTGAAGGGACGACATGGCCACGGTGCGGGGCCTGCAGTCAATTGGATCTCAAGAGCTGGGGGGGATTGATTGAGAGGAAGTTGGACACCGAGTGAGCAGCTCAATATTGGCCACCGAGATATAATTTAAACATAATCGACAAACAAGTAACTGGAAAAAGGTCATTGTTGGGGTATCATGGTAACTGATCACCTGCATTCAGTGCTACGGTGCTCTGCATATGACGTGAGACGGGTACGACATCAATTATCGCCGGCAGTCAAAGAAAGCAACCGGCACTATTATTAGCTTTGAAATCCCTCCCACCAAAAAAAAAAAAAAAATACCCGATGCGGGGAGAGCAGCATTTCTGACCAGCCGAGGCAGAAAGCTGAGCGGGTGGCTCAGCTGCAACAAAAGGCCGACATTTTGGGCCGACAGGGAGGGTGGATGAGTGGTTGGCAACGTTTTTGTCTAAGACAAAAAGTCCCCCCCGAAAAAGGTGGCATCGCATCTAATGGCGTCAATTGGGCAGACATCCTGTCGGATTGTTGCAACGATATAACCTGTTGAGGCAGATGACGGGATGGGACGATTAGAACTCTATTGCCGTCTGATAGTAGTGGCACAGAGCTGCTGTGATGTTGTTGGAGAGGGCCGTGATTTCAGCAGAAGCCTCGATGACAGTCAGCGGATCCGCGGTGCCAATCAGGATCCGCTGTCGGGTCCTGCAAAGATCTCCCCGGAAATACCGCGACCAGGAGAGCCCTACCTGGAACAAGGCCAAGTGGGACAAGGTTTGGCGATCAAAAAGGAGATGCCTTGGGGTGAGGGGCCAGGTCAGGGAGGGCCTTACAACGAAGGGTGCTGATGGACTGGGGCATTTCGTTTCGACAAGTCTATCTCGGCATTGACCCCCATAGGCGGTTTGGTAGAAAAGACGAGATGAACAACTCCAACAACACGGGTCCGGCGAGGCCGTAGAACGCAGTGGAAGGCTTCTAGTGCGGACTCGGCGAGCTGGAGCTGTGTCAGTCCTCAAGGTTGAAAAAGCAGCGATGCGGCGCAGCTTGGCAGCGAATGCGTCAGCTCGGCCGGGCATTTCAGGGCGGTAGTCGGGAGGGCTAGCCGCCTCCAGGTACTTCGTAGGGCACTGGCCAAGTGAAGCCACCACCACTGGGATTAAGCACCACTGTCCGAGCTCAGAGAGCATTCCGCTGCCAATCCAGTGAGCGGACGGCAAGCTGTGGGTGGTTTTGCGGTGTGCTGCGCCGTACAGATGGAGTCGAGTACGCTGCTGAAGCCGCGAAAAAAGGTCGCGTTGGGAGGCATGCAGCAGAGCGACCAAGGGTATGTCGGTACCTGAAGCTAGGGCAAGTTTGGGAAAGATCCCGGGACGCTTGAAACCTGGGCCTCCCGCACTACCACATGCGGAGTGAGATGAGGATACAATAGCTCAAGTTTAGTTGGCCTTGACGTGATGAAGTTCAGGTAAGACCACAAAAAATCACCAGATGTCTGGAGGGACCAAAGGCTCAAAGCAGCCAAACCGTGGAGACGGCACAGAGCCAGGTCGGCCTTGGCTGTGGGCTGGGGTTCATCGGATCAAGACGCGGCAAGGAGATGGCCTGGAGCTCAAAATGAAACTGCTACGCCCCGACCTGCCTGTGCCTCTTGGCTGAGGAGGAGCTGAAGGTGAAATGGCATCATAATTTTTTCTTTTTGCTCCTGTTTTGCCCGCTGCCGTTGATAATTTGTTTCTGCAGCTGGAGCGCACTGCACCACCGCATCCTCCATGCGCGAGCAGAAAGTGGCTGTATCTAGTGGTGGAGCTTCGCTTCATTTCTTTTTGAGTCCATCTCTCATTTCAGTGCTGACGGCATTGACGGGCTGGGTTGGCGCGGCTGAACCAACGCAACGTCTGGTCACTAGTCGGCCTCCATTGTATTCGTAGACAATTGCCTTGTTGGGCCATTGCTGGTCCCGTCTATTCACACCGTCGAGGATCCTTGGCGATGGCCCATTCACAGGGTCTTGTTTCTTGCTACACTTTGCAACACCGGTGCGTTAAATCATGAGGGTGTCATGGCCTGTGTGCGTCAAGACGGAAACCGACATGAATGGAAACGGGGGTTGATCAGCAGACTTGCTTAGGGGTGGCTACCTGTCATGTCTGCGCCTCCCTCAAGAGAACAAAGAAAAATTGCCAAAAAGGACGAGAAAGCCCTCTCCAAAAATGAAACATGCAGAGCAGGCATGTGCCTGGAATAGATATGAGACAATAGGCTGGGGTCCCATGTCTCATCTCCACTCTGACCCGGGTCTCCGTCAGCGGCACCTTCAAATCGCAGTACCCAGGCTACTGTCGCCTGTGAGTTTTGCCAAACACAAACGAACCCGCAGCTGCCAATTATCGTTCATCCCGAAAACATGGGTACGGGGTCTGAATCAAGGCCAAACAGAACCGGACAGGGCAGAGACCGGGAGGTCGAGCGGGCTACAGGAAACGCTCGACACTTCGGCAGCAGCGTTGTGGCAGGGTGACCCTTTGTTACGTCGTGCGCAGGTCCCACAAACGAGCTTTCTGCAATCCTTTTTGTTAGTTGGCTGACAGTCTAACGCAACCGTCTTTCTCATATGCATCTCTAGTTACTCAGCATTTGCTGACCCTGTTATTATTGTTCGGCAAGTAGACTCGCTTAGGGCCTATTCTCCGATTGCATCGGATCGGCTGGAGATCCATAGGCTTCAACAACGAAAAAAAAAAAAATTCTAACACCTCCCCTGGGTTCCTGCCATGGAGGGTGACATCGCGCACACATCGGGACTGGGGTCCGGCTCGGATTGGGTGACTCTTGAATACTACCCGAAGAAGGTGTGCGCGCGTGTGTGGTGTCCAGCTTAGTCTAAGCGGCGCGGGTATCTTTCCAGGTTGCTACTGTCTTTATTTACTTCGAACCGATGCGACGCGTTTGATGCGACATCAATGTCAACAAGGCAACCGACCATAAAACGTTGTGCTAGCAACCCGATAGACGCCGTCTCCTCCGCCGTCCGCGCCGTCTCGTCTAGCAATGGATCCCGCTACCAAACACGGCTAGCACAAGCGCCCTTTGATATCTGGTGCCTCAATGGCCTCTGGTAGGAAGGGAGAACCCAAAACCACTATCCCGTCAGCATCAACCTTGGAGATGACGAGGGGTGTGGCCGGACCGCTCGGTGCCTGAGCTCCAAGGCAAAGACCATTTCACCAAGCCAATTCGAGCGCTAGCCCTTGCGAGTGCGGACGACAAGTCCAACGGCTTGATCCTTGAGCCTGCCTACTCTCCGAGATAATCCCTTCCGCACAGGTAGGATTGTTAATCGTTGTGTGGATGGCTGTGCTACCAACGAAGTCTTGGTGGTTGTTGGGGCGGAAGGGTCGTGTCTGGGCATATCAGGATCACCCCCTCCAAACTGTAACCTTGAGCCCAGCTGCCGCATGACGCATGCGACAGCAGCAGCAGAGCTGGGTCCGGTGTCCATCGACTTCGGCTTGCACCTTGCTTTTGGAACTGACAGATAACCTCCCTTGCCCTTATGATAACACGTTGGAACTGGCAGAGAATGCCATTTACGGCTGCAGCTGAGCGCTGCTTAGTTCGCCCACCCCCAACTTATTTGACACGAGCGAACCGACAACACTTGGCCACTCAGACAGAGCTGCTTGAGGTAAATATTACGCCACACACGCCCCCTAAGCTCCACTAGCCATTTCACAAAGCCCACTGAGAAAGAAAAGAAACGACCACCTCTCTCATCACTTGCAGCGCAGCGCAGCCACCTCATTCGGAGATCGGACGGGGGAGGAACCCCTGTCGAGGGCACCACCCCAGAGGCACCAGGAACCAGGGGCGGAGCGGGGACGTCCTGCTTGGAAACAACAGGCGAGCGAGGGTTTTCGACTTGTCTGCACTGAGAGAAGAAGCCCCGGATCAGGCCGAGCCCAGCCCTGCGCTGGCGTCCACGCGCAAAACGCTTTGCTGCGCTGCGCACGCCCAACTCGCATCATCCTGGTACCTGGCCCTGGGCGGGGATCCCTCCGCTTGCTTTTTTCCTTTCGAGGGGGGGCACGGCACGCCGTTGGGCTTTGGCCGGCAATGGGGGGTGGTTGCGCTTGTGCTTTTGTTCCCATTGACATTGACATGGACATGGACCTTACATGGACGCCTCTTTTTTTTCTTGCTCGTGCTTGTGCTCGTGCTCCATCAGCTCGAGCTCCACGTTCCACACCCTCGCCCACACACCTTCCGTCGCCTCTTCTTTTTATTAGTCCTGGCCTCTGCCACTTCTTTCACCTTCTGGCCTCTCGTTGTTTCTTCCCCTCCACCGTCATCCTCGTTTTGGTTCTAGCCTCCTTGCACCCTCGTTTTGCCTTCATCCCAACTCTTTCGTCTTTCACTTACATAGCTCCACGTCTCTCTTTTTACACAAGCAACCACGATCTGTGCCATTGATCCTGTTACCTTTCTAGAGCGTCGACACTCGCTTCCTACGTTCCTCATCACGGTGGCATAAATTCAGTCTCCGGCTTAAGATAGAGTTCACATCTTCCCGGGTCTATCGGATATCATCAAGCGGCACGGATTCGAACACGAACAACAGGACGATCGCTTCCCATTTCACCGCTTACAGATTCATGCTCAACCGCTTTTGACGACTATCAAAACTTCATTGTTATCACCATCGATCTCGACATCTCAATTCAGAAAAAAAGTGTGCTGGGACCTGGCCCGATATATTATGATTTTCCAACTTACTGTCATTAAACAACAACCAACTTGAGCCTTGCATCATTTGTTTTGGACAAAGCAGATATCCATTCAGTGGACGGTTGTCCCCTGGCGGCCCTCACCAAGGCTGACGGCTTTCGTATCACATTCACACAATGGCTGTCCATCGTGCTATCCCACTCGCACTGGGCTTTGTGGCTCTGCTGGCAACAGTTGCCGCAATCGCCGTATTTGCTGTTATCTCTCTTCACATCTCTCAGGCCAGTGGCCGGGTGGGATCACAGATCGCCTTGGCTGTTGAGGTTATCGTCTTCGGTTGCGTCGGCTGGCTGCTTGCAACCTATACCTTGGCACCCGTTCGATACTGGTCACTGAAGTCCCTTGGTGTTGACCAGGGCTTTAGTCTCTTAGCTAGCATCTGCGCTACTGTCGCAGGAGTAGCTACTCTCGTCCAGTTGAGCAAGGTTCACGGGGACCACGAGGATAAAGTCGTTGGCCCTAACAGGCACAGCTTTCTCACGGGCTCTGCAATTGCCCTTGGGCTCTCATTCCTTTTTCAGGGCCTCTTTCTTTTCACCCACTTCCTCTTCTTGAGATCCTCTGACATGGCCCAGTCTCTTCATTCCTATGAAGAGGAGCGCAAATCGCCTGTCAATAGGGTCAAGACTATTCGGTATAGCGAAACCTGCCCTACTCCAGAGCCAGTAACCCGACTGAGCTCGTTGAAATCTCAAGCCCCATCTTCGGTTGGCGGACGGTCTCGAGCTGGCACAATGTCTTCCATGAGGTCGACTATCTCACAAGCCATACGCCCAATTTCATCCAAAACTCAGCTTCTGTCCAAGGACTCGCGACGACCAGCCTCGATTGACTGTGCTCGTCGGAGGAGCGGAGAGGACACCTTTGAGTCCTGGGATACGTCGACGGTTGACGATCAAAATCGCCAGGTGGTGATGGAGCTCTCAACCCCTCCACAGATTCAAGGCAGATTCCTCGAAACTATTCCTGGCAGCCCTACGGCAACCCGGACCCCGAGCCCTAACACGAGTGCGATGGCCCTGGAGCGACCTCCTGGCAGACCCCGAAGTCGCAGCTACAGTCCGGCGCCACGAGGTCGAGGGCGAGCCAGCCCCGCGCTGCAGTCGCCGCCATCGATGGCTGAACTGCACATCCACCCGCTGTTTCGGTCCGACTCTCCTGACCCTCCCCCGGTGACGACTCCAGGGACCGTGGTGACTGCGTCACCCAATGCTGGACAGGTTATTTCTCACCGACAGAGCGTCCGATCACTTAACCAGACACGTGTATCGAGCAATCCAATTTTCTCGAGCCCGCTCTGCAATCAAGACGAGGCGGGCGACGATGATATTCAGGAAGAGGAAGAGGAAGAGGAGTATGTTGAAATGGACCCAACACCTTCTCCCTCGGAACGAGCAGTGACACCGCCAATCCCCGAGTGGGTGCTGGGTGCAGGTACTCGATCGAGTTGGGCAGATTACAATGACCGAAGGGTTAGGTCAGAGAGCGAAGAAAGACAGCAGGGGGCTGCACAGCAAAACAACTAAGACACTTACGACTTATTGACGGACTGGGTTACGATATCCAGCAGGCAGGATCACGACAAGGATTTGGGCTGGCAGTAAAATACCAGTGACCTAATCCCGCATCATTTCTTTTTTTGTTCACTTCTGAAGGCGGTTGGATCTGACCTTGGACTTATTTTCTTGGATTGATGGACTCAATCCATGCCTTTTTCATCCTTTTTTTTCACTTGTTTTTATGGACTGTTTGGCGTGGGAGATACCAGGGAGGAATTTTTAGCGAGGCGTTTTACGATTAGAGACACTCCCCGTGCCAAGAAGCGGGAGAGACGAAATGATGGGAATGAAATCCGGTGGGTAAAATGGGTATATGTATAGAAATAGGAATCAAAACAAAGAATTAAGAAATGATAAAATTCGTGCCCGAAGGTTGCATGTGAATTTGGTGTGAAGCTGTTGTTTGTGTAAGCAAATTTGATTGGTGGCGTATTGGCATGTGGGTTGTACGATCTGGGGTAAATAGGCAGAGCAAGGCAGCTCGCCTGTCGGCTGGGTGTTCTGTACACTTGCTTTGATAGGTAGGCAAGCTTTTGGTGAATGGAAGTAAAAAGAACCATGGCTGTAGACAGTGCGGACACGGTACGGCAGAGGCATCCTTGCCGTCACCGTGAGCAAGATGTATCCAGTGTTCCCACTTGGGTTGATGCGATGGCAAGGCGACAGCAGGCAACCAGAGCATACGTGCCGCACCGCCACGCCACGTTGGGAGCCTTGGGCGTGGCTGAACCAATGGCATCAACAACGGGCGAACCCCAGGCGGGCTTGGCTTGGTAATTAGCTTCCTCTGAGCGATAGAGGGCACTGTATTTTGCTCGATTCCGGCCCCCGCCCCGCCCTGTCCGGCTCTTCCTGGCACCGTTGCCCGTTTGGTTGTGTGGCTCACTGCTCGTGGCTCTCGACACAACCCCGACGTCAAAAGCGGCATCACCTACAGCCGACCATTTTCTCTCCGCCACTGCCTTCCCCCAGCCAGTCACCTCGGTCACGTCCGTCTTCCGCATCCTCCTCCTCCTCTTCTCCCTCATCGCCGACTCTATCGAATCGACTCGACTCTCCCAGCTGCCGCCGCCATCGTCCACACGGCTCGCTGTGACACTCTCTGCCAGCCTGCTCACTCGTCATCTCCCCGCTTCGCAAACTATTTTTCGCCCATCATGAAGGTCACCTTCAAGGTGCGTCACCACATGCATCCTCCCTCTTGCCATTTTCCCTCCCACTCTTGTTCTGCCTATACTTTGCTGTCATTATTTAAGAAGCACACGCACTAACCATTCGCCTCAGGATCTTAAGCAACAAAAGTTCACGCTCGACGTCGAGCCCTCAGAGCTGGTTTGTCCACCCCGCGCCATCTTCCCCCGCCACCTCGCGACCTCGCGACCTCGCCCGACTGACGATGCTCCCGATAGATCTCCGCCGTCAAGGAAAAGATTTCCGGCGAGAAGGGATGGGATCCCAAGTTGCAAAAGCTCATCTACTCTGGTATTTAACCATTCGCCACCCGTCGGCCAGCGCCCAACCCATTAACTTCGGTACCAGGCAAGATTTTGAAGGATGAAGAGACCGTCGGCTCCTACAACATCGAAGAGAAGGGCTTCGTTGTGTGCATGGTGAACAAAGTATGGGCTAGCATTGCCTCCTTCTGTCCTGCATCTAACATCATCTTCACAGCCTAAGGGAAAGCCTGCTCCTGCCGCCGAGTCTGCTGCTCCCCCCGCGACGCCAGCCCAACCCGTGACGAGCACACCCGCTGCTCCCGCCGCCCCCTCTCAGTCCTCCTCTCAGCAGCCCGCCGTTCCCGCGACCCCGACCCCCCAACGCACCGCTGATGCCCAGGCCGGCGGCATTGACTCCGCTGGCCTCGCCATGGGCTCTGCGCGCACCGAGGCCATCGCAAACATGGAGGCTATGGGTTTCGAGAGACCTGATATCGAGGCCGCTATGCGCGCCGCTTTTAACAACCCGGATCGTGCCGTTGAATATCTCTTGAGCGTTCGTGGCCAATTAATAATCTTTCGTAACCGAGAAACTGCAGCCGCTAACAAGCTATTTTTTTTTCAGGGTATTCCCGACAACATTCAGCAAGAGCAGCAACAGGCACAGCAACAACAGCGTCAAGCTGCTCCTGCCGCCGCCACCGCCCAGCACACATCCCAAGGCGCAGATGACGTCAATCTATTCGATCTTGCTGCTCAGCAAGGTAACCCTCGGTCAGGAAGCGGTGGTCAGGACGCCGCCGCCAATGTTGCTGCTGCTGCCGCAGGCCAGGGTGCTGACCTTGGCAACTTGGACTTCCTGAGACACAATGCTCAGTTCCAGCAGTTGCGCCAGGTCGTTCAGCAACAGCCACAGATGCTCGAACCCATTCTCCAGCAGCTCGGTGCCGGAAACCCGCAGCTCGCCCAGCTCATTGCTTCAAACCCGGATCAATTCCTCCAACTCCTCGGAGAGGACGCTGGTGACGACGATGTCCCTCTACCCCCCGGAGCACAAGCCATCGCGGTCACCGAGGAGGAGCGCGACGCCATTGAGCGAGTAAGAACACCTTAATCTCCCCTGACTATGACTCGGACATCGATTGACATGACTCAGCTATGCCGACTAGGCTTTGATCGCGACCAGGCTATCCAGGCCTACTTTGCTTGCGACAAGAACGAAGAACTGGCCGCCAATTTCCTTTTCGATCAACCGGAGGACGACGAGCACGGCCAGGGAAACTAAAGTGTTGTTTGGAGCTGTTACACCAACCAGTGCTTATTACGATTATGACAGGAGAGAATTGGACGTGTCCAGGCCTTACCAAAGTAATAGTCGCCAGACATCATGTCTGTGTCTGGCTTGAGGATAGTGCGGTCATGTTGTCACTTGGGAGCGCCCTGCATGTCGTGGTGCTATGACGGAACACGCCACCCCTATCATGGAGAGGATCTGCATGCCTTGGCATTTACAAAGGGCAAGGTAGTGTGATCGACGAGATTGACGAATATCAAGAAGGGAAAAACCACATACAAAGAACACAAATCATGTCTCGTCACGTCTTAACGGGTATATAATTCCTTCTCTCGTATTTTCTAAGGACGGATGATATCAATGACAGACGGTTATTCCTATTCCGTACAAAACAAGACCCAATGGGTATCATGCCAGTTTCCCTATGCGCCGTTCTATTAAATCTCACTGCCCCTCGGGGCCCTCCCAGTACCTAAGCCATCCTTCCCTTATATCCTTTAAACCTTTTAAGACTCAGTGGCAATGGGCTCGCCATTGAGGCCGTAGTGGACCTTTTGCTTGCCCTTTCTTTTCTTCTTTTTGGACGCCTCGTCCTCGTCGTCAGCAAAAAGTTCCTCGCGCTTCTTGCGCATAATCTCGGCCTGCTCATCGGCGGCGCGCTTCTGCTCAGCTTCGAAGTCCTCTTGCATCTTGCGCTGCTCGGCCTCGATGGACTCGACTGATTCAAACTCGGCGCCAGTGAAGGCCTTGTACTCATCAATGTTCAACTTGACCGTCTTCTCGCCAATGAGAGCACTGTCGATGAGGCGTGGGCAGTGGCGCTCTTCGCGGTTGTACTTGAGCTTGACGTGGCGACGCTGCTTGCCAGGGAACATCTTGGAGATCATCTCAAAGTCGGTGCCAAACATGCGCAGACCACGATAGAAGAGCTCCGTCTCTGCGTCTGTCCAAATGTTGGGTCCCTTCAGTTTCGACGTATTCATGAAAGAGTTGCTGGTTATGAGGCGGGTAAAATCATTTTCCTCCACCGTTTCCATGTCTCCCAGCGCAGCGGCAGCTCGGGCGTGTCGATCCACAGTCAGTGAACTTTGGTCGACCACAATCTGTCCATCCACAATACGGAACTGAGGACCTGTTGCGGGAGCAGCAGTGGGCGGCGCTACAGGAGATGGAGCAGCGGGGCTTCCCGTCTTTGTGCCTGGTTCTGGTGTTGCGGAACTGTCGCGTGAGCCGTCATCACCCAGTTTTGACTTGAGGCGGGCTCGTCGTTCTCGCTCTCTAAGCTCATCATGACGACTAAACTTCTTGCCGATATGCAAATCTCTCGTGAGATCAGACATCTTCAACTGTTGCAGGTCCACCATCTGGCTTTCAGAATCCTCCGGCGTGACAGATCGGGCTCGCCTCTTCTTCGCCTGGCTTTCGCCGTTTGTCTGAACAGGGGTTTTGCGCTTCCGGGGCTGTTTTGGCGTTGTATCCGCCCCATTCTGAGTAGTCTTTCGCTGGCGTTTCTGTGGTCTCGCACCCCCGTCTTCTTCGCCAGTCTCCTCCTCGCCACACTTAGCCGCCTGTTTCCTAGCCCGCGTCCTCGGCGCTGGTTTTTTGACGGGGTCGGCCGACGCCTGCGATACAGTCTCGCTTGATTCACCAGGAGCAGTCGAGGGTGTGGCGGGGCTATCTATGACTCCAGACTTATGTATCTCTTGGGTTGTGGCCTCCGATGATGGAGTAATTTGCGTTTGTGACTCATCGGCGGGCGTATCATTGACAATCGGCTGTTCGGTTCGAGTTGGCTCAGCCTGTGCAGGTTCAGTGGCGGGTGCCGACTCAACCGCGGTTGTTTCCGTGTCAGTCTGTGGGCCGCCAACAATCGCTTCCTGTCGGGCAGATGGTTTCGCAATTGCATTTTCTTGGGGCTGGGGCTTATCCCTTGTTGTCTGCTTCGTAGTGGTGATGCCATCGGATTTCGCAGATTCTGAGACTCGCTCTAGTGGGGTCGATGTTGAAGATTTCTGGTGGGGTGGTTGCGACGATTCTTGCGACGCAGAATTTTCGGCATCTGCATCTTGCGCCACCGAAGAAGTCGTCTTCTCAGATGTTTGCGACACTAATTCTGGCTGCGTATCAACAGATGCCTGAGTCGGAGGAGGTTTCACGAGTTGCGAGGAGGGTGTTGGTGTTGGTGCCGCGGGGCGGGCTCGAGCCGAAGGAATCTTGGGCTTGAAGGCAGGCCCGCCCTTTTTCTTGAACATTGAACTCATGGTAGTACTCGGCGATAGTCCATTAAGATTTGAAGGTTCAAGGTTTGGTAAAAACACCTCACATTCCGCTGTTAAAATGGCCTCTCTTTTTTTCGAGAGAGTGAGAGGTGGGAAAAATTGTATGCAAGAGTCTGATAAAATGCGGGATGGTGGAGTGGAAGCCTAGTCTCGCGAGGTTTAACCGGCATGCAATTCGATAAGGGAGCGCCCAAACAGGCTAGTGTACCACTAAGCCCCTTTGAGGTGGAGACCGCGCTTCTCGATGTGCGACTCAACTTCGAAATTTCAACTCCTGGCCCGAGGGAACGTCCCATCAGCACGTCACGACTTCTTCGCGCCGCCCCTTGATGAAGGCCCGTATTCCCTGTGTCGGGACGGGACCTGGCTCTACTGCGCTCCCTCGACCGAACCCTCGCTCTGTTTTCCTCTCGCGCCTCATTTGCACCCCACTGCCACGCGACTACTGATGCCTCTCACAACGACCCCCTCTGCCTCGCCTCGTCCATCCACGCTCGTCAAGATGGAGGACAGGAAGAGGCCTGCCATCAGCAGCGCCGATGACTTGGCCCCCCCTAGCAAGAGAGTTGCCGTCAATGGGTCCAAAGCAAAGGATGACGCCCTCGAAATGAAGGAGGAGAGTTGGATTGAGGTAAGTGTCAAAACGACACCGTTTCCTATTGCGAATGCTCGCGGCACGCCCGACCATTTCCCCATCACCCTTTTTCCTTCTTCTCTGAGGGCCCGCGAACCCGGATCGCCGCATCTTCTTGTCAGAGTCCGATGCTGGGCCAGTTAGCTCACCAAGCCAGCGATGATGCTCGCTCGCCTCGGCGACAGCAATCCCCGGCTCTGAAGATGACGTTCCGAGTGCACTCGATCACCAACGCTTTCGCTCACATCACCGTCATCCTACACACGTTATTCGGCGCGTTGGGACGAAAATGCCGCTGACCTCGGTTAATCAGGCCTACACCAAAGGAGCCATCTATCGACAGATGCAAGAATACAGTCGCAAGGCTGCGACAGCTGAATCACGACTAGAAGAACTCCACAAACGATCAGTACATCATGACGATCACTTGAGAATCATTGATGCCTGGTGGCGACAGGTTTGTATCTACGCCGGGTGAGCATATCGACCAAGGCTAACATCGATCAGGTTCTTGAGGAGGTAGAACTCTTGGCCGAATCTAACGTACCAACCTCGCCATCTAGCTCAGGTATGTGCCTTTGTTCTCTCCTTTTGGTTTTTGCGCACGTGCTGATGTGATGTCAGATCCACCCTACCTAAGCGGCGTTACTTTCAAAGACCTGCACGACTTCCAAAAACACCTTCAAGACAAAGGGAAGACGATCAAATCGAAGGCGGAAGCGCTTCTTGGTCGGCTAGCCAACGGTCGCGGAGAAATCACCCCGGCCGTTGCCACTTTAGAGAATAAAATAACTAAACTCTTGGCTGCGCAAAAGGAGTACTTGTTCAAACTAGATCGGCTCAGTAGCGAAAAGGATCAGCTCTCGGAGCAGCTTAACGCTGCTACCCTGCGATACTTTAAGGCGGAGAAGAAACTGGATCGTGCCAAGAGCTCTCAGGTTCAGAAGTTGGAACATCAAGCCTTTGCCAATGCGACGCGACCATCCGCCTCCGGGGACAGTGGTTCGGAAGGTGCGGAAACAAACAGCAACTCGGGGGAACTATTACTCAAATACGAGGAAGCGACCGCGGCCGCGACAAAGCAGAAGGAACAGATTGACACAATCTTGGCCGAAATCAAGACCCTGCAGGACGAGAACTCGAACCTCAAAGCACGGCGAGAGACGCTGACAGACGAAGATTTTATTCGGACTGATGTTTTCAAACAATTCAAGAGCCAGAACGAGGACTTGATCAAACGAATCAATAATTTGGAAGCCACTAACAAGCAGTTGCGAGAAGAAGCCGAAAAATTACAGGCAGAACGGTCTGCTTTCCGAACTCAGCTGGAGGCAGATGCAAACCAGGTGACGCAGGAGCTGGAGGCGGAGATTATGTCTCGTGATCAGGATCTTGCCCGCGTTCGCTCAGCAAGAGACGAGATTCTAGCCGAGAACATGCAGCGCAAGGCGAATATGGAGCAAGAACGAGCATCCGTGGAACAAATCAAGGAACTCGTGAGCGCCAAGGATGATCGCATCTCAGCCCTTGAGTCGGAAATTACGCGTCTTAAATCAGGTCAGGACCAGGAGATGATCAATGTGGACGACGAAGGAATTTCACATGAGGAGCTTCGAAAGAAGTACAAGAAGCTGGAACAAGACTTCCAATCCATCAACCAGGAATTGCCGTCAATAGAGAAGGCGTACAAGAAGATGAAGGATTTGGCCCAGAAGAAGGTGCTAGATTTCGCTGCTTTGGAGGAGCGGGTGACGATTCTCATTGCGGAGAAGAGCAAGGCCGACCAAAAGTACTTTGCCGCTCGCAAGGATGCAGACACGAGGAACAACGAGATTCGATCCCTGCGACACCAAAACAGCAAGAGCTCGGAAATCATTGCCCAACTGAAGGACCTTGAATCGCAGAACAGAACTCTGCTAGGTAACCTGGAAAAGCAGCTTGCCGACCTGAAGCAGTCAAACGCAACGTTGGTATCGGAGAACAAGAAGATGGAGGCATCGAGCCTGGAGGCAGTGCGACGGGCAGACTCTCTGAACAAGCAGGTGGGCGATTTAACCAACTTGGTTAAATCCAAGGATGCCTCATCGGCCGTCGTTCGGGAACGCAATACGATGCAGGAAACCGAAGTGGAAAAATTAAAGGTTCGCATTGAGCACGTGCAAAAGGATCGCGATAGTTGGAGAAACAAGGCATTGAGCAACTCGTCAGAGGAAGAAGAAATGCTTCGAGTAAGTTGTCGCGAGATTGGGAAACGTCGGATTGGGGAACGAGCTAACTTTGTCCACAGACATTTGCTTTATGCACTATTTGCCGAAACAACTTCAAAAACACAGCGCTCAAGACATGCGGCCATTTATTCTGCAACCAGTGCGTGGACGACCGAATTAGCAACCGCATGCGGAAATGCCCTACTTGCTCCCGAGCATTTGATAAGATGGACGTTATGCCCGTCCATCATTAAACTCACAGGGGCAACTTATTATTCCTCGATCCAAGCCGCCTCCCTTTACAACCGTGTCACGATACCTCCCGTTTTTTTACATATTTAATTACGTTTGTCGAGCAATGTACGATCTGTTACTGCTTGTTTGTGGCGGCTTGGGTGTATTCATGATGGCCAGATAGAAGAGGATGGCCAGGGGGTGGACGAGGTTGGGCTCGGCATGAGACGTTGACGCTTTTTTCTTCTTCTCTGGGCTAGATGGCTACCACGTTTGGAAAGTTATCTGTGTACTTTTACTATTCGCCATGGGGGAGCATGAGACTTGCTCATCAGCGTGTATATACTCTGTAGCCAGATGAAAGAGGGCATGAGGCGAGGGTCTCTGGTGTGATGGAGCGATGGCTCCGGGCTTGCTGGATAAATGGAAGGCGTCAATTAAGCTATGGAAGAAGCCATTTGATCGACGTAAAACCATGTGACCCCAGATTGTATTCTAACGGGACATTGATTGAATAACTGACTTGAATTTCATTACGTTACAAAGCAGACATTCCCTTCACCTCTCTCTTTTCTCCTGCGGTCCTTTTTTTTCGTTATTAATATATTGCTTGTCCTAGTCTTCCTTGTTCTCTAGAGTTTTAGTAGTATAAGAAAGCCAATATTTATTAAAAGTTCTTATGTCACATTGCCTTAAGGGTGTAGTTAATTGTATAGGATAAGGGCAATTGTACTAAAGAATTGGAAGTTTTATTAGTATCTGCTCGTTGAGTGACGAAGCTGACTCGTTCCTTTCCTGAAAGAAACAACGACTTCATAATTATCACCGTAAAACTATGTGACAGGAATCCAAACTCTTGTCCGGTACGATGCAGCCAACAATCTATCTTCGACTTGTAGCGCCAAAGCCAGTACTTTCGTGGCGGTTGCCAGAGCCGCTGGATGACGACCTAGATGATCGGCTACCCCATCCACCGCCTCGGTCGAAACTACCGTAGTGTCTATCGTTTCGGGACCTGCTGCCAGCATAGTATCCGGCCGCTCCACCTCCAGCCAGGCCTGACCAAAACCCGGGAGTCCAACCCTGCTGAGGCGGAGACTTGGAACCTGGATAAGGAGGAGGGGGATCGTTGCCAGGACCTCCGCCAGGGCCCCAGCCTCCGCCGCCGCCGCCTCCACCGGGGCCGCCTCCTCCCCAGTAACCAGGATAGCCGCGCTGACGCCTAGCGCCTTGGTTGTCATTGGCCCTCACGCAGGCAGAGTAGATGATCCAGCAGAAGATACCGACAAAGAGAAAAGTAAAGACAAGAGCACCCCAGTCAGTGCCTCCTCGGCCGTCTTTAAACCAGCCGCCATCGCCAGCGAGGTCCGGGTAGCGGCGCTCGCCCTTCCTCGTCAGTCCGAGACGGTACTCGACACCGCAGGAGCCCTTGAGGACGTAGGGGTCGTTTGGCGAAGAGTAGCCTTCGCAGATGACATCGGTGCTGCCCAATTTGAGCTCCTCGGGCAGGCTCGCTGTGCAACTCCACTGGATGTCCTCGTCGCCGTACGAGGAGCCCTGGTTGGTGCAGCGCATCACATCGATGTCGTAGAGGTCGCAGAGACGGCTGGACGAGATGCAGCGAATCTGGGGGATGGCGGGCACACGCCGATGAGCCGTCATGGCACCGTTGCCGCGGAGCGTGAGTGACTCAACGTCTGAGAGGAGGATGGCATTCCTTGACGGGGCCGCGGCCGCGAGAGCCACCGCCGGGAGGGCGATGGCAACAGCCAAAGTGGTGGGGATCATGGATGCGGGAAGGCCAGTTGGTGTTTCGGGTGATGAAATGTGCTGAGGTATGTGCGAGGGAGATGAGCGGCGATGGCAATAACGATGCGCACGGTCGCCGTGATGTCGTTAGTGCTTTGTGCCTACGGCGGCCGTTGGTGGTTTGTTCAAAACGTCGACCAAGCCTCGGTGAAGGAATAAACAAAAAGCTTGTTTGTATCCAGCAGTTCACCACGTTAAGGGGCAGATGCGGCTGAAAGGACACGTGAGGCCAAGTGGCGATATCATTAGGCTGCAAGGCTATTAGTTACCATGGTCTTAGAATCGATGGCGCGGCGAAGGTCGTCGAACCAAAAGAGTGCACGGTGGATTTAGGCTCTCCAGTCAAGTGGGCGACTGAAAACATGACAGAAAATGGCAAAAACCAGGCAATGAGCCAACAATAAGTAAGACGAAGATAAATAATAAGGAAATAAGGCTTAATGGATAATTATATATATATATATATTAGGAAAGGTGGTTTAGAATCAGATCTGCCCGCTTGCTGATGTTTTTATTTTATTTCAGGATTGTTCCTGTCTTAATTGGGAGTCAAGTGTACTTGGTGTGCCCGTCTGTCGGTGTAGGGTAGGTGTCACAGTCCAGAGTTTGGTTAGGCTCGTAGAGGCAACATGTTGGATCTTCGTTTCCAGTGTGGTCGGGCCAATTAAAACTCTAATTGACACTCAATTGCGGTTTCAGAACATTGCGGCGCTATAATGTGAGTGTTATTGTAGAGATTGGATACCAAAGCTTCGTTTATCAAGACTAAACCATGTTCTCATGAGATTGGCGTTACCCAACTTCCCCTCACTTGCGAGTGTTCCCAATTATTCGCCAGTCTCCCCTTCACATGACCGCAACAGACTTACAAGAACATGCGGTGTGAAATGGCAAATGTCACCTCAAAATCACACATATGGCTCATTGCAGAGAGACAGGACTACACGCGCATATCTCGGAGGATTGAAAGATGCCGGGTGTCCGCTGTCAGATCGCTCCCGGTCATGCTCGTTGAGCGCAAACGGAATTCAACATCAAAGTAACTCGCACATTCGGTACAAATCGAAGGCCGACCTGCTCAACTCCGGCACATTAGGGGGTGCCATGCTCAACGGCCTAACCATTTGTGTTTGAACGAGGAAGCAATGCTGCGGATTAGGCAGGTAATAGACGACAATGATAGGGCTGATGGGTGGTGAACTGCAAGATGATTCGTACAGTGCGCGATAACAGTGACTCGACAGCCGCTAGACGGGGTGTGTCTTTAGACAACTGTCTGTGGCTACAGCTTGCATTTTGGCGGTTGTGACTAGCATACCCCACACGGGCTTCAGGATTCCGGTCGCATATTGAGCAGGTGAAGAAAAATAAATAAAAAAACACACCAACTGGGGCAACACAAAAAGCACAAAACCGAGCGGAACGTCTGTGTGCATGCACAAAAAATCGCCACAGGAAGGAAACCCCTCCACATTGGTATTATTATTTGGTCCAGTCAGATGTCTCCTTGATCCTGTTGCTAATGATCGGAAATCTTAGTTGCCGGCTCATGTGTCGTAGATCAACGACCACGTTCAGCAATTTAGTTTCCTTGTTAGTGAGACCGGCAATCGGGGCAAAAAAAGGACCAACTCCGACCCCCATGTTCCACTTGGTCGGGGTTCGTCATCCCGACAGTCCGGTAGGCGACTGCTAGTGCTGGGTTCGCTCGCCGTTAGTGAGATGAAATTGACGGCGAGTAAAAAAAGACGAAACCAACACATCACAAGGAAATTGCGAACAGGCGAGCCCATGCAACTGACAGGAGCTGGGAACGTTGGCAGAGAGGGGCCATTGAGATGTGAACACACGTGTACGAGGCGCAGTCAAGCTGTTCTCGGGAGAACCCTCGAGCGTCATCGCAGTGAGACCTTTGCGAAACAACGTGAAGAAACAACACAAAAAGGAAAATGAAACGGAGACCCTGTGCGATGTCATCATGCCGCGAGACCCTGATGATTTATGATTGGAGGCAACAATTCAAACATTATGCTCCAATCGTACCTTAGACCCCTTTTTTCCTTCTGTTTTTGTTCCACGTGTGTTGCTTGCTCCTGAATGTGAGGTGAGATGGAGTTAAGGTTGGCGGCCCTGGTAGTGTTGATCGAGATGTTAGTCATTTGGGCCAGACCGATCTCAGGTGGTATAAAATTGATGGGTCCGGGGGTCGAAAGTTGCCCGGTTGCGACGCTGTGAATGCAACCACTGCTGTGCTGCAAGACGGGAATGGTGAGGGTCAACCCCGTACTTTGGACCTCCCGTCGCATTCATTTGTAGCGTGCCGAAATCCCGATCTATCATTGATGACGTCTCCCCACACCCCCCCTAGTTCGAGACTGCACGAAAGGTTTGGAGGAATCAGATGTCCAGAGATGCGGAAGCGAAAGCGAAGTAACCGACGAGGCGAATAGGAAACGAGCATTGGGCCCGCCGCCCACTCAATCGTATCCTATCCGAAAACAGATACCGTTTCGAGGCAGCAGTAATTGCAGCGCGAGGTCCCCACACCGGCGCCACCCTCATATTCTCCTCGGCCGACAAGTGCTAAAAAAGAAGAAAAAAAAAAGAACCAAGCTTGTGAACAGCACGCTAGGCGGGGGCTACTAGATAGGGTGACGGGTTCGGGCTCATGCAAGACCCCGAGGCACGGTAAGCAGGGTCAATAGCAATAGGTAGACAGAGATGTGCGTCTCCCGATGACTCAAGAGCCGCCTTCATCTGTCGCGGCTGTGGCTGAAGGGCTCAATCCTCGCAACAGCACGGTCGTACTTCCCGTATTGGTGCGTATTGGAGAGGGGCCTATTGGTGGAGGCTGACAGGTGTCGGATCGAAGAGAAAACTCTCATTCATGTGATCAAGCTACGCCGTCCAAACAGACCGGCTTGGCCAGGAGGTGATTGACGGCATCGCAAGGATAGACCTTGATACGATTGGAACGGGGACGTAAGAGTTGGTCGATCAGCGCCGATGGCCAAAGCCAGTTCCATGGCCCAGAAGCCAGACAGGAGGAACAGCAGGTGCCAGCGGTTGCGCCTAGAGGCGACAGTGGGCTGTCCCGGTGCAATGCCAACCGGGTCTAGGTTCCCCTAGAAGCCTCTAACTCCGTACCCCCTGTGCCGGGAGATGTCCTCGAAAGCTCTCCTCTGGCGCTCGGTATCGTTTACGTTTCGGGTCGCGGTGTGGGGTGGGCAGACCTGTCGCCGCACGCTACACTGTACGCTGGGCCTCGGCGCATCGCCGTCGCACAACCAGACGAGGGAGTAGACGAACCATCGTCTAATGGTGGGCGGCGAGGCCAGTGAAATCGGGTGGCACTGTGCAGGCCGAGACTGGACGCCGTGTGCGTGTGTGTGTGTGTGTGCTGCTGCGTGGGCGTTGAAAGTGAAGGGGGTGTGGCCCCAGTCCCCGGCCCGCTGGGTATGGGGACGGCGACACTATGGAGAACTAGAGAGCAAGGGAAAGCACGCGCTCGGGACACTTTTTGTGTTCCGCCCGACTCTACCCTGCCCATTGCAATTCCGTATCGGTCGCATCTGGTCCATTCCATTATTTATTCTTGTCGGGGGGAGGGGAGGCTTTAATCGGATCCGTTTCCCACTTTTTGGTCACTTCCGCTGTCTCGCTCCTCTCGACTTCGGTCGTGTCCTCGTCTTGTCGGCTGTCCATGATATCGTCCGTCTAGATGCCGTTCTAAACTCGACATCACACATCGTGCACCCACCTGTGACGATATTAATTGGTTTGCGCAATCTGCTCGCAGAGCTCCCTGCGGGAAGCTTAGTGCCGCCCCTCCCTCCCCCGGGACTTGACGTCCTCGTTCCTTACAGCCAGTTTTCTCGCCAACTCCTTTACCATGGCTCGCAAGAGCCATTCGATTCGCTCCATGCCGTCGAGCCGTGGCAACTCAACCGAGGTGGATATAAATCGGCAACCTGCGGACATATATTCCGACAATGAAAAGCGCCTAAAGAAGCTCGACTCCAAGGTGGTTGCACCTCCAAAGGAACGGTCGCTAGAGGAATTGTACAACCATCTCCCTGCCCACCAGGCCGAAGTTTTGCGCCGCCAAACAGCCACGCCCGAGGTCAAGCAGGGTGTCGCCGTCTTGTACCGCTATGCCTCACGCACCGACATCTTCATTATTTTTATCTCCGCCATTTGCTCCATCGCCGGTGGCGCCGCCCTACCTCTCATGACTGTCGTTTTCGGTAACCTCCAAGGCGTGTTCCAGACTTACTTCACCGGGGAACAAACTTATAAAGAATTTACCGATAAATTGGCCAGCTATGTGCTGTACTTCGTCTACCTGGGAATTGGCGAGTTTGTGGTCACCTATATTTCCACTGTGGGTTTTATCTATACTGGTGAGCATATTAGCGCCAAGATTCGAGAGAACTATCTCGCAAGTTGCATGCGTCAGAACATTGGCTTCTTCGACAAACTCGGAGCTGGTGAGGTTACTACTCGCATCACGTCCGATACCAATCTCATCCAGGATGGCATTTCTGAAAAGGTTTCTCTCACCATTGCCGCCATCGCTACTTTTATCTCGGCCTTTGTTATCGGGTTCATTAAATACTGGAAGTTGACCCTGATCCTGTTCTCGACCGTCATCGCCCTGCTTCTTAACATGGGCGGTGGCTCTACCTTTATCCTTAAATACAACAAGCAGAATTTGGAGGCATACGCTGTCGGCGGTAGCTTGGCCGACGAGGTCATCAGCTCTGTTCGTAATGCCATTGCTTTCGGCACCCAAGAGCGCCTGGCTCGAAGATATGACGCCCACCTTGGCAAGGCTGAATACTTTGGTTTCCGCGTCAAGGGTGCGCTATCTGTTATGGTTGCTGGCATGATGCTTGTTCTTTACCTCAACTACGGCTTGGCTTTCTGGCAAGGAAGCAAATTTTTGGTTGATGGCGACACGTCTCTTTCCAATATTCTGACCATTCTCATGTCGGTCATGATTGGTGCCTTCAACTTGGGCAACGTCGCTCCCAACATGCAGGCCTTTACTAACGCTGTTGCCGCCGCCGCCAAGATCTTTAACACCATCGACCGCGAGTCTCCTCTGGATCCTACTAGTGAGGCGGGCGAGAAGCTCGAACACCTCGAAGGCAACATCCGATTGGCTAATATTAAGCATATTTACCCTTCTCGTCCCGAGGTGGTGGTGATGAATGATGTCAGCCTCGAAATTCCTGCGGGTAAGACCACCGCTCTGGTTGGTGCGTCTGGTTCCGGAAAGAGCACAATTGTCGGCTTGGTAGAACGCTTTTACGACCCAGTCGAGGGAACCGTGTTTATCGATGGTCATGATATCAGTAAGCTTAACCTTCGGTGGCTGCGCCAGCAAATGGCCCTCGTCAGCCAGGAGCCTACCCTTTTCGGTACTACTATTTTCAACAACATTCGCCATGGTCTTATCGGAACCAAGCATGAGAATGCAAGCGAAGAAGAGCAGCGCAATCTGGTCATCGAAGCAGCCAAGAAGGCCAACGCCCATGATTTTGTATCCGCCCTGCCTGAAGGCTATGAAACAAATGTTGGCGAGCGAGGATTTCTCCTCTCTGGTGGTCAGAAGCAGCGAATCGCTATTGCCCGAGCCGTCGTTTCGGACCCTAAGAGTATGTTTGAATGCCAATTCTCGAGATTCCCCACTAACACCCAGCAGTTCTTCTTCTGGACGAAGCTACTTCGGCACTCGACACTAAATCTGAAGGCGTGGTTCAGGCTGCTCTTGAGGTTGCAGCTGAGGGTCGCACTACGATTACTATTGCTCACCGACTGTCTACCATCCGAGATGCCCACAACATCGTTGTCATGACCGAAGGCCGCATCGTTGAGCAGGGGACCCACAATGATCTCCTTGAAAAGAAGGGCGCCTACTTTAATCTTGTATCCGCCCAAAACATTGCTGCCGCCGAGGAATTGACCGCCGAGGAACAAGCCGAGCTTGATGCCGAGGAAGAGGCCGTTCTCCAGAAGCTGGAGAGCCGCAGTGCTGACCCCGACGACAATATTGCTCTGAAGCTCAAGCGTAGCGGAACCACCAAATCTGTGTCGAGCATTGCCCTCCAAGTCCGCAAAGCCGAGCTGGAAAAGAAGTATAGCCTGTGGACCTTGATCAAGCTGATTGCCTCCTTCAATGCACCCGAGTGGAAGCTCATGTTGATTGGTTTGTTTTTCTCTGCCATTTGCGGTGGTGGAAACCCTACCCAGGCCGGTATGTACACCCCCACCCCCAGCATCTAAGCATCACATTCCTGACCAAAGTTTGAAATAGTCTTCTTTGCTAAGCAGATCGTCACCCTGTCCGCGCCGATCACACCCCAGAACCGCCACAAGGTCAAGGATGATTCTGACTTTTGGAGTTCCATGTACCTGATGTTGGCGCTGGTCCAGTTCATTTCTTTTGTGATCCAGGGTGTCTTTTTTGCGAAATGTTCCGAGCGACTGGTCCATCGAGTTCGAGACCGTGCCTTTCGAACCATGCTTCGACAGGATGTCGAGTTTTTTGACCGAGACGAGAATACCGCCGGCGCCCTCACCTCGTTCTTATCCACCGAGACCACTCATGTTGCCGGCTTGAGCGGTGTGACTCTGGGCACGATCCTGATGGTCCTCACCACCTTGATCTCTGCTTGCGTTATGTCTTTGGCTATTGGCTGGAAGCTTTCTTTGGTGTGCATTGCAACCATCCCTGTACTCCTTGGGTGTGGTTTCTTCCGGTTTTGGCTGCTTGCCCATTTCCAGCGACGATCTAAGGCTGCGTACGACAGCTCGGCTTCGTATGCTTCCGAGGCCATCTCTGCCATTAGGACCGTTGCCTCCCTTACACGTGAGCATGATGTCTTGGCACAGTACACCAAGTCCCTTGATGTGCAGCAACGTATCAGTCTCATTTCTGTTATCAAGTCGTCGGCTCTGTATGCCGCATCGCAGTCACTTCTCTTTGCTTGCTTCGCCCTTGGCTTCTGGTATGGAGGCACTCTTATTGCAAAGTTTGAGTACAACATGTTCCAATTTTTCCTCTGTTTCATGGCTGTCATCTTTGGTGCTCAGTCTGCTGGTACCATTTTCTCATTTGCCCCTGACATGGGCAAGGCATACCAGGCTGCAGCTGAATTGAAGAGGTTGTTCGATCGACAGCCTGTGGTGGACACTTGGTCCGAAGGTGGTGAGCGATTGACGCAGGTTGATGGTACTCTCGAGTTCCGCAATGTTCACTTCAGGTATCCCACCCGTCCTGAACAGCCTGTGCTTCGTGGTCTTAACCTTACGGTCCGACCTGGCCAGTACGTTGCCCTCGTTGGAGCGTCTGGCTGTGGAAAGAGTACTACAATCGCTCTCCTCGAGCGTTTCTATGACCCGCTGTCTGGTGGCATCTACATTGATGGCCACGAGATTAGCCGCCTTAACGTGAACGATTACCGGTCCCATATTGCGCTCGTGAGTCAGGAACCGACTCTTTACCAAGGCACCATCAAGGATAACATTCTCCTTGGAACCATCGCTGAGGACGTGTCAGATGAGGCCATTGAGTTCGCCTGCCGGGAAGCCAACATCTATGAATTTATTGTTTCATTGCCCGACGGCTTCAACACCATTGTTGGTAGCAAGGGAACACTATTATCTGGTGGCCAGAAGCAGCGTATTGCTATTGCCCGTGCGCTGATTCGTGACCCTAAGATCTTGCTTCTTGATGAGGCCACATCCGCTTTGGATTCTGAGTCGGAGCACGTTGTGCAAGCAGCTCTGGACAAGGCGGCCAAGGGACGAACCACCATTGCCGTTGCCCACCGTCTCAGCACCATCCAGAAAGCCGACATCATTTACGTATTCGACCAAGGCCGTATTGTAGAGCAAGGAACTCATTCTGAGCTCATGAAGAAGAACGGTCGGTACGCCGAGCTTGTTAACCTCCAGAGCCTGGAGAAGCACCGATAAGCACCCAGTGCGTCGTCGCAATGCGCTGGAAAATTGCACCCTAAAATAATAATTGGTTGGGATTGGTGCTCTCCCATTTACTATCACTATCCACATCATGGAAACAAAATCCGATATTTGATCTTTTAGGCATTGGCGTTGAGGGATGGGTGGGATATAGATACCGGCGAAGCACACACGCCGCGGCGAAGAGATGATACCGCCAATCTCTACACAGATGTAATGATTTTCTTGTATTTGATAATATATCGACGCCGCTCGAACACAAAAAAAAAATTCAGTTACAATCTTGCTGAGACATTTGCTTCCTTAATTGTGTACAGGGTCCTTTTGGATCCGGTTTTTTCCTTCCTTTTTTTTTTTTTTTTTTTGAGCGAACATGTCAAGGGCATTTATATATGTAAGACAACACCAAGACTCAACATGGCCGCGAGGGATGGTTGCGTCGGGTTACTGGGTAACTGCGAGTCACCTCTGCATAATGAGACGAAGAAGGACAAATGGAGCTGAGATATAGTAAATTAAAAAAAGCTATCTATAGATGTCAAGACAACCCATCACATCGCATAATGCGCACATTACATTACATTACATTCATGTGGCGTGGGGTTGTGATGTGAAAGCTGTGTCTGGCACCGAAGCCAGAACCTCGATTGAGGAGGAAAAATACGAGTGAGAAGAGGCTAGAGTGGTATGCCGCGTTGTTGCTGTCTGGAAATTTGGCCACAAGACAAGATGGGAGCGCCACTACATGCCGTGGAAATTGGCAGAATCATAGTGAGGTAGGTTGCCTCGCGTGGCGCGGTGAGGAGACCAAAAAAACCAGGTGGGGAATGCCTTCCTGCCTGAATGGGCTGTTTAAGGTGGGAAGCATATCCAATATAGAATACGGGGAGAGACAAAGTGGGATGTGATGGACAGCGGGAGACCAGGGGAGATGCAGAATGTCTTACTTCAGCAGCAACGGAATGGCGGCAGCAAAGCCTTTGGCGCAAGGCTAGTCCGGTGTGGTTGCTCTCTTGGTCTGTAGGGCGGGACGTCGGATGACGGACATGGTTTTTGCGTTCTTCTTTTTGCTCCTTCAACGCAATAAAAACGGACGAGAAGGAAAGCAGTCAGAAGTGGATTTGAACGAATGGCTTGGCAGGGGAGATTTGCGCTTCATTGGCTGGCGCCAGGTCCGTCAAGACGGAGGCGCGTGGATTTGCACTAGCCGGTGGATATCATGAACCAATGCTGCAAGGTACGCGACGAGGAGAAGGAGGGGAAACACGCATTCAAGAGGCCACGCGGCTGGCGGGACCGACCTGAAGCTGACCATGAGTAAACGGTGAGAGGACGGCCACATTGTGGTGGATCGACGAGGATCAAAAAGGTCTCGACTGGGTGATCCATGCTGTGTGGGAAAGGCTATCGTGGGCCATCGGCTTGCGCGATACCGGGAGTCGGAGCCAGGGAAGCGAAAGCCAAATGTTTGCACAGAGGGAAACAGACCAGCAAGGGATCAGGATCGGACAAGGCTCCCCTTGCTGGCAGAACCACAACGCTGGTGAGAGTTCTGGGTGGGTGGCTGATTTCCTCCGACTAAGCGAGATTTGGCGTCTCCCTGTTTTAGTGCGCAGACGGCGTCTTGTTTGCAACCTTGGGCTTTGCAGTCGGGTTACGACGGGAGACAATTCTTTGGCGCTCTCTTGGATAACCTCCTGCCCGGCGTCCTGAGTAGGCTTGGCGTTGAGTGCGGATGTGCGGCTGTCAGTTTTGCCTCTGTCGTGTTTATTCGGCTGGGTATGCACTGGTCGTATGTGTAGTGGATTCAATATTCTGCTTATGTCTGTTCTCATCACAGAGGAGCAGTTTTCATGCAACATGATATTGCAACCTGTCTATTGTTTCGCGCAGGCCGAGATAGAGACGGCCCGTGAGCATGGCAATTTTCCCCCCTCAATACCAATGTCAATTACCATGCCGTCTCCTACTCCCATGTCACGTCAGCCGCTAATTGTGGTCGAGAACCATCATTATTGAAGAGGCTTGGTAAGTTCTATGACAGGGGCAGCCCGCACCCATGCCATGCCGAGAGGAAAAGGGCCTTGACGTGGCCGTCGTGTGGGTAGATGCTCTGGCGACTTGATCTACCAGTCAACGAAGAAGTGGATTATTTTAGTGCTTGCAACATTTGGGGAACTCAATTGGGCAGTGCTGCCGTTGGCTGTCTTCCAACTGTGCAATCCCGTTGAAGAATGAGTGCATATATGTACGCATGCACGCATGCACGCACGCGCATATGCCCGTGGGTGCGGCCGGCCAGTTGGTGCCTCGGGAACGTATTTGCTTTGTTCGCCACTGGCTTCTTGTTCGTTCGCGACAGCGGGAGCGAGTTTCCGAATTCTGGGCGGACGCGGCCATTCCGATGTTGATAAGCCATTCTGGGTCTTTAGTAGGCTGTTGTGTGTGGCCGAGGTTGTATTGACGAGCCATCGACTGGCCACGAATGATGCACACCAGTTCAGTGTTCTTGCCCTCTCTGCCGCGATGGTGTCGCATTATTCGACCAAGCAACCATCAATTCACGGTTGTGGACGCAGGGTGCAGGTGAACAATGGGTGGCCCCAATCGCGTAAGTCAACCCCTGACGGCCCAGTCAATAAACCGCTGCGCTACTGCAGGCCGACAATGGAGCCTACGCCACGTCTGCCCTGGATCCCGTTGGTACCTGGGCCGGGCCAAGGCAAGGCAGGTAGGCGCACAACCGGCCTTGAGCTTTTTCTTTTTCTAATGTCTCTCTCAGTTACTCCGTACTCACTTTGTCTTTCCCAACGGGCGCCCTGAAGAAACGGCGGCGACGCTCTTCGTTTAACGAGGGATGCTAGCGTGGCAGCCGTGGCATGCATCGCCCTGGGTGGCCTCCCCGACTCGCCGCTTGGCAGTTTGTACATTCGTAGATGCTTTAGTCAGGTACCACCAGCAACGGGTGCTCCACCCCGAGTAAGCCTTGCCGGGTTTCCTGTTATGATGTTCAGGCCCAACCAGGCTCAGTTGAGATGCCATAATCACCGTCTCAACCAACCTGACCGCCAAACTAAGCACCCGCCTCGTCATCGTCAACCCATTGGTGACATATGAAAGCGCAGCAAGCCCTTTGTCGCATGGGGGAGGACGGCCGACCACCTCCATCCATCCCCTGTCTATTCCCTGGAGCTACCATTGGCCGTCCACCACACAATCTCATACCGCGTCCGCCGCCATCCCAGCCTAGTTGCTGATGGGAGCCTGCGCCGTTCCCCAGCTGGCTTGTTGTGGCATGGTCCAGCGCCGATGCCGACCAACCAGCCTGCCGGCCTTGATGGCACATTTCCAACTCCCGGTCTCGATTTCGCGCCCCTGGTTCACCTTTTGAACATTCATTCCTTTGGGAATAGTGGTGCAATTCGAGGTTGCATGGCCCACCCTCGCCGATTTGCTTTCCCCATGCCCCCCTCACACCCACGTCCCGTCGTCCATCTCCTTAGCCGTGTTCTTATTCTCCGTCCTGGTCCCAGCTGAATGATAACTCCTCCACACATCCGCCTGCTCGGCGCTCATCTTTGCTCCTTTCTCTCTCGCGCAACCGTTGCCCAGAGCCGCTGACGATCACTTCCTGGGTCCGCTGTGATCTCGACCTCATCTTGACGACGATCACTTGGCTAAGCTCCGTCGGTTCGCAAGATACTCTGTTGAGACAGCTGCTTCACTCTTTGGCTCTGTCTCTACCACGCTCTTTTCCCTTGATCTTGTCCTTTGACCTGGGTCTAGAGTCCACATACCCTCCCGACGGTACCAAGTCCCCGCCAACTTGTGTGCGAGCACCGTCGCCAATCATTCGCATTGACCTCCACTGCTTCGTCACAATTCCCATTGCTGGCTTTGGTCTCGACCATTCCATTTCCCCTGCGATTGACACCTGGATTTCGAACCACCTCGACCGAGCCGCCCTCTCGCGCATTTTTTGCTCGTTCAATCGCATTCGCCCTCCTAGTTACCTCTCCGCACGGTTGATTCTGCCGCCAGACGCAAACTTGACAGCTGAATTTGAGATTGATTCTTTACATCAAACACGGGAATTGACGGTTCTGCCCTGTCCACTTTCTTTTTCATCCCACTCGTTGTCCGTGCTGCGACTGCCCGCTGAGCCAACCACACCTGCGATTGAGTTGGCTGGGCCCATCGTGGTGAAACACGCAGCAATCTCGCCGCTCGCCCTGTCAATACAGCTGCCATCCATTGCATTGCGCATACGAGTCAAAAACATTACACTTCTGCCGATGCTACATTTGTCAAGTAGTTGCTTCCACCGCGCATCGTCATCCGACCTTAGCTGGGCGACTTTTTCGTCTTGTCGCTCGTTACAATGATTGCCTCGACTTTCCCTCGGATCGCACACGCCCCCTTTCAACTACCTCGCGTCCGCCTCGCCTTTTGTCTGCTACTTCTTCTGTCTTGTCTCGCCTCGGGAGCTGTGGCTCAGCATGGCGAGACACGACATCCCCACATCCGCCGAGTGAATGGCCTTGCCGATACCGAATACTTGGTCCCGCGAGCCAGATACGAAGATGCTACTCTTGGCGACGGCCTAAGGAAACGAGCGGACGACGACTCGAAAAACAGCGACGATAAGACAGAGACTACCGAGAAGCATGCTACGAAGATGAAGGATGACGACTCTACAAGCACCAAAACTTCCCACCACACTAAGGTTTCGAGTGCAACCAAGGTCAAGGCGTCTGTTACCACCATGACCTTTTCTGTTTCCGAAGCTACTTCTACAGCGGATGCCACTTCGTCGCCCCTTCCCGAGGCATTTGACGGAAACATAGCTGCCGACCTTCAGAGCGATACCAGCAGCAACTGCCCTACTTTCCTCGAGGGCGTTCTCAAAGATCCTTCATTCAAGACTTGCTACCCCCTCTCTATGATGCTCCAGGTATGGCCCAATTACACATTATGGAATATGAATTGATGTACACACTGTACTGACACGGCGGTAGACCTCTTCTGGATTTTTCAACGCCCAGAAACAGCTGTTGAGCGTCGTGCGTGTGCTGGACGCAACATGCGCTGCCAATGTCACCTACTGCACCGAATTCTTTGATGCAGCTGCCAGCAACTTGACTGCTGCGGAGAACTGCAAGAGTGAATGGGACAGTGGCGACAACACCGTCAAGCAATTTCTCTTTGGCCTCAAGGCATATGAGATGATGTACCAAGCCACTTGCCTTCAAGACCCGGATTCTGACATGTACTGTTATGCAAACGCAGTCACCAACCGTACAAGTGCTTCCAACGCCTATTTCTATTATCTTCCTTACAACCTCACCCTCCCAGGAAGCACTGTACCCGCCTGCAATTGGTGTAATCAGGAGACTATGGCCATATTTCATACCGCCGCCGCTGATCGATCTCAATACATTGCAAATACATACGAAGCTGCTGCTCAGCAAGTCAATACAATCTGTGGCCCAGACTTTGTCAACAGTACCCTTCCTAAAGAGGAGACATCTTCGAGTTCATTGTCTTCGCCTTCTTGGACAGTGGCTATTGCTTCTCTACTAGGGGCTGCTCTACTCAACATTATGTTGTAAAGACCACTGCACTATGGTAATATGACCCCGGGCCGAGTTCCGCGTTTACGCTTTCATTCATCACCTTTAATCATGGCAGGTGTAGATCTAAATTGGTCTACACTTTTACTTCTGGAATGATTTTCTTTTGGTACATATTCACGACTTTGATACCCTCACCTAGCTCCTGCAACTGTTTCATTTTCATTTTCTCCCCCTTTCGTGGGATTTGTCTGATATGACCGCGAAAGAATTTCACCTCATCCATCGTTCTAATACCGAACTTGGAAGTCATCACCCTTTTCATATTTATGTTTAGGCATATTCATTTTTATTATCAACAGCGAACGCGTCCGGAGTCTGGACATATCAAATTTGATTGACAAGGCTATATCTTTTCCTCAAAATACATAATCAATGGAGGCAAGGATCGACAGGCGCAATTTCTGGGACCTAAGGAATGGTCTAGATGGTAGATCAGTTTAGGTGCACGCGAGCGATAGTATATAATAGTTATTATATATCAGGTTGAGACACATAAGTGCGAAAAGCTGACGGCTTAGTACTGTGTCTACACAATTAAAATAAACCCAATCTGTCTTTCACCAATTTTAGTGGGGAGTTTTTTTATATTTTTAGGTGGCAGGTTCGCTGTTACTCATTTCAAGTTATAAAATCACGCCATGAGTAGAATTTCTCTTCGAGCGAAGTTGTAGTTGATTTGTGTCGTGTTGATGTGAAGAGTGATTTGCAGTTGAGGAACAACTTAATATAAATAGGTTGACGCGTCACTTACAGAATCTTAAATATAAGCTGGTCACAGGCTTCAGGCGAGAGTCGGTAACACATTTAAGACTATCCCGTCACTTATATGAAATATTTAACCAAGATGTTGTTCTGGCTGAGGCTCAGAAGAAAGCTCGCTGGGTGGCACCAAGTCGTGTTACAGATGCCGCTGATTGTACTCCATGACTGTATCCAACTGAGGTTCTTAGGTTATCCTGATTGAGCATATGCTATATTTTAAATCAGCTCATACTGACTCAAACGAGAAAAGCTTTCACGGGGTTTCGTTGTTGTACTTTGCGCGGAGAGGGCATTGATGGATGGGGCTGCTGCTCGGATCTAGCGATCTCACATACCTCCAGTCGAGGTGCTAGTAGCTTGGCGGTTTACAAACGTAGGCATATGGTGCGCCCATTGACTTGTTTATAAAGACTTGGCATTCAGGGATTCTGAATCCTAGACGTCCAGAACCCACTTGTACGAATTGATTGTACTAGGGTTCAAGTGTGGTGTCCTATTGACACGATGGCCTACCTATGTTTAGATTTGGGAGATGGAAAATGACGTGGAAAGGATGTTGATTGTGTATAAGTGACCACTGTCTAGAGTCTCTGCTTCGGCTGGCCTTGGAATAACAAAAGTGAAGGCCAGTCATCATTTGTCAAATCTATATGACTGGTGACTGACTGCAGAGTCCGATTTGGTGTTTATCCCCATCACTGCGCCATGCCCTTGCAATCTTGGATATTTCAAAGGCTCCCTTAACCAAGCCTGGTTTGATGTCGGGTGGAAAACGAGATGACCAACTTTATTCGCAATCGCTGTTGGGTTCGGGTACATGACCCGGCCCAACTCGCGGGGCAGTGGTGGCGTGTGACCAACTGCAAGCCTAGTTGAATCTGATATTGGCGCGGAAGCGGTAGCATCTCCTGCGCAGTTGCGCAAGCCATGGCGCAGGGCGGGATACCTGGCCCTGGTTCTTATCCCTGGGCCCAGCATGTGACGGCACCGCGTCCCCGGGCGGGGGCTGGACGGGAGCTAGGATGGGAAGAAGGAGTGTTGGCTGTGCCATCGTACGACGAGGATCAACGCGCAGCCTTTCCAATCTGCCCTGGGTTGACTGACATATGCGCCGTCAGCCGCTGGTGTAATGGTAACTCGGGTGGCGCTGACTCGCGCGTGCATGCTGCACTGCCCATCGCAGTACCCGTGTTAGTTCCCGCACAACGACTCCATCACTAGCTGGGTGAGCCGTGCATGGGCATAGGCGTTGCTTGTTTTGTCTGTTAAAGAGGCGGCCCGGCGCAATGGCATGGCCAGGAGGAGAAGAAGAAGAAGAAGAAAATGATGAAACGTATACCCGGAGTCTGCTCGGCATTCGCTTTGACTGCCAGACTGTTTGTTGGTTGGGTTGGCCCGCCACACTGGGTGCAGTGTCAGCATGCATGTTGGGCAACGTAGCAAGATGCACCACTCGGAGTCAACTGCGGGTCAAAACAAGCGCTGCCTGTGCATGCTGATTCCGGCTGATCATCGTCCACGGTCCGGGTCCATGGCGCGCTGTCCTCCCCCCCGTCTCCTCCTGGTCGAGGAGGTGGCATGGTGCGAAGGTTTCGACAACCTTCGCTGGCCAACCATGCTCGCGATACATCGGGGCTCAGGGCCCAACGCTAGCCGGAGGCTAAGTGTAAGCTCCGATGCGAAGGCCAGGACCGAGCCGCCTCGATATTATCCCGAACCTGAGAGGGGGAGCCATGCTCGGGCCGCTTGCCTGATTCTTCTCCGCCTGCTTCTCAATGGCGTCGAGAGGATGGGCCTTTGGCTCTTTTCATCCACTTGCTGGCTTAGTGGCAGCACAAGACCCCTACCCACTATTGCGGTTGTCGGCGGCAGGGACCCCGTCTACAGGGCTAGCTGCCTGTACTAAGGCAAAGGGAATAATTGGCTGTGTCAAGTGTCCGTTAGTTCCAGCAAGAAGTAGATCAACCCAAGCCGATCGGAACCATTGCCATGAACCATGGGAACGGGCACTTTCCCGCTCTTGTGTAACCCGAGTACAGAATAGCCAGCGGCGGTGTCACTGGTGATCTCCCACTCATGGCAACCTGCCGAATCTTGCAAGAATCGTTACTCAAAATGTGGTCATTGGAGCAATAATTAACATGGCATCCCTGTGATACTAGTATGACGCAGAACAAGGCTATTGAATGTGAGGGGATTTATCATTCACTGCCCGTATATCCATTCAAACGGCAGTTTTGAGCCTCAACCTGGAGTCTAGAACACAAAGTCTCTTCAATGCTGGCATTATCCCTGTGCTCGTCGATCACGCTAGGTATCAGTTTTGGATCGGAGCAACCCCGGAGGCGGCACTAGATTACGCTAGCGCCCTTGGTTAGTCACAGGCTTTGAAGATAATGGTTGAGAGCAGGCGGATTATTAGCTGGCCCGGGAATCACATCTCAAGTCCAGCTTCATCTCATTTTGAGGCCCGACATGAATCTCAAAGAAGAAGATGACCGCAGTATGGTCGCTTGGTCGCGACCAACGGGATACGGAAATCTTGCTCTTTACAGCCAAAGTGATGTTGATGACATGCATCCATGCAGAACCTCTTATCTTACGGAGAGAACTTGAGAAGACGGAATGAACCCGACACGGCAAGCTGACCAATTTCGCCTTTGGACAATGCTCCAAGGTCTGGCCGTGAGCATTGGGCCAGCACCACCCGATTTCTCATCGGAGTGGCCGAGTCAATAGTGCGCACCGTGGGGGCATGGCAGACGGGGAGAGAGGCAAAATAGAGCATTCGGTCCAGCCTATTTGTTGGTGGCGGATGGAATCACGGTAACCACCCTGTTTTCGGAGTTGTCACGAGGACGATTGGGGCTGGGGATGGCAAATGCATGAGGAAAAAACAAGAAAACTGAGCGCATGCCATCTGTCACCCATCCCTTGACCGTGGGTCTGGACTGCTGCCCATTGTGGCGGGGAGATCTTGTCGACATGGCCCGACAGGCCTGTTCGGAGGAGTGAGATTCCACCAAGCTGGAATGTTGAGAAGAAGAATAAAAAAGAAAGGTTGATGGCTAGGGTCATGGATTGGGAGCGCAGAGCACCATGATGCAGACATGACGAATTCGCGTTGGTAAGCAGGCATTGGGTTCCCGTGTTAGACCTGTTGGTCGCTGGCAGCTAGATGCTTGGGGAAGGATCGGTGGCATGGGATCTGAGCCCTTGTGTGCATACCCTAACTTGGGAGTGGGGCACCCGGAGCAGAGGTAGTTAAGGTGGGAGCTAGCTTAGCCTCAATGTATGGTTTCTTGATTGCTGCAGTTTCGAGTTTGCCCAAAGGTGAGAGGCCGACCAGTTGCTGTTGCCATGTGAGAACTGTTATTCTTGCGTAAAGTAAGGCCGCTGTGACCACCGTCTTTGTGCAATGGGCCCATGTCTCGTCCTACTGCAACTGTGTGTCGTGTCACAGCACCGCGGCCAACAGGCCCCGTTTCCCTCGAGCCTCGCCTCGCATCATTCGCCTCAGCTGCGTTCACCCCAGGGAACTTGCCTGGGGTAGCCTGTCCTGCATGAGGATCCGTCAACGAGGGAACGGATGCCAAGCCCACACCCTTTGTTCAACCGCGAGCCTCCTCCACCCCACGGCGATATCCTTGCGAAGGGCCCAGCTGTCCCACTGCTGGGCATATGTGCTATGTAGCAGTATCAAAACGGAAACCGATCACCTGCATGTGAATGAAGTGTACATGGGATGCTACATTAAGGTAGCGAGGAGCGCCATGCATACTCCCACACCTCTCGGTTCAGTAGTCTGCCGCCCGCAAAATTCGTACCACAATATGTACTCGGTAGCAGCCAAGGGGATAGGCATGGCGTAGGGCCGCAAGGGGTTTGCCTCGCTTGCCCAACTACCTTGCCGGAGATTCAGATTTATAGCTGACAAGTCGCCCTGAAGTCGTGGTGTGGGTATTTGGCGTCCTCCAATGGACGCGGCAGGGATTGTTGTGGAAACGAAGCGCCGTGGAATTAGCCCTCGCTTCCTCGCTTGTTACCCCATGCCGACGAATCTCCCATGGTCGAGCACATTACCTAACTGGAGGGATTGGGGGGGGACTTTGGTGTTTTGATTCGTATAGTGAGCAGACAAGTAGACGAGACTGGGTTTATTATCTGGGCTGGCACGATTGGCCGGTGGGTGGGAGAGCGCCTTGAATGGCGGTGTTGAGTCTCCAGGTTGCTCATCAAAATGCAAGCCAATATTTCAGGCACACACACATTGATGTGCATGGAGGGAGGCAGGTGTGCTGTAGGAGTTGGACGTGTAAGGGCAAGGATACGGGTGTTGATGCCACTCGCTAATTTGAGAGGGATGGAGGACACGCCCGCTCGCCTCCAGCTGGTTGGCTGGCACTGAATGAGGATGTTGTCGCCAGGTGGGTTCACTTGCCGCCGATGGTCTCGACATGAGGCAAGTAGATGCATGCAACCTACGTGCTGCCCGTCGGTTGCCCACCGTGTTGCGCGCTGATAACTTGGCTTGCTCCCAGACATACTCCGTAGTAATCCTGGCTAGACCTACTCTGGCATATTGGTTCCTTTCACCACCTTCTGCACGCTTTCACAAGCTGCTGCCGCTCACTTCGCACCAAGGTCGCATACCGGGTTGCTCCTCGCCCCCGGCATCGCGACCGCCATTTCTATTTGGAATTGAGACGGATATCTCAGCAATTGCTTCATTGCCGCCCGCTCCTCCCCTCATCTCCAGTAACCTAGTCCATCGCCCCAGCTCTCTCCTGTCCGCCTTGCCCTCCTCGTGCCTTCGTCGTCACCACCACTCATCATCCACCATCTCACCCAATCTCTGGCCCCGCCCACCACCCCGGATCTATCGTTCTTCTGTAACGCATCCTCTCTCGGCTGCTCTCTTCCCCTCTTTGCTCTGCTCCCGTTATTTTCTTATTTTGCCTCGTCTTCTCCCGGGCGGGAATACCCAACCAACCACTCACGCATCCACCATCACGCAGCCGCCGAGCTGTCACATCCCGTCGTTTTGGTCTCACACCCCCTTCCATGGGCCTCGTTTCTTCCCCTCCTTCAGCTATCCTCAGAAGGCTGTCAGTCAGTCACGCCCGTCACATTTATTGCCAGTCCTTGCATCCACCCACCGGGTCTGCCGCGCTCCACACCGGGAAAGGAATGCGCCCTCTCGCGTGAGAACCGGTTGCTGTCGCCCATCCGTTACCGTCACGCCCCGTTTTGGCCAGGCTGTCTCGCCGCCACTGACCAACGAGACCTGCTCCAAATCCGGCTGCGTGTGGAGTTTTTTTATGGCCTGCCGCCTTCCTCGACCACTCTGTCCAACCTTGGCTCACTCCCTCTTAGACTTGATCCCTTCAATCCCCCTCGCCGCTAACGCCTCTCCGTCATCAATCAATCATACCGGGTATTTTATTCCGGTTTACTGGGCCCGCTGCCATCTCCAGCGTTTCCACTCACACTGCCCCTCCCACTGGTGGCTTGTTGTCTTGCGGTCAAGCACGCCTCAAGACGGCCGACACCCCTACTTAACACCACCCGCCCTGTGGATCCATCTCCCATTCCAGTCCTCGCCGGCTCTCTGGAAGACGCGGACTGCTGGGTCTTCCCGCGCTGTCTCCTTGCTTTGGTCGATCTCCTCATTGGATCTTACTTGGGCGTGCCGTGTAAGTTTGGATGCAAGCGATTCGAGCCATCACTCACCACTAAAGCTGGGATACGCTCCTTCCTTTCTACAAAAAATATTTCTTGATGGCAGTCGCTTCACCCTAAAGCATAGGACCATATGTCTTCTACTGCAGTTGACACAACTATCAAGATGTTGAGGGGTCCTGACACCATGGCTCGCTCATATCCAGGCTCTTGGACCTCTGATTCTCATTACCCTCCTAGGGACGCAGCTCTCCATCCTCCCCAGTTTCATGGTCAACCACCCCAGAACCCCCGACTTCCTCCTCCAAAAAGCCCGGTACCCGGAGCGTCTGGCAATCATGGCCCCTCGCAGACACAGTCCCCACAAGATCCGAGATTTGGCCATGGATATCAAAGCGCCGAAGTGCCCACTCAGCAGGTCTCACACCCTCCCCCGACGTTGGGACTGCCGGCGTCTCACCACAGCCCGGGCATGTCTTCTAGCCAACAGACACAACATGGAATACAACTATCCGATCAGCCCCCGTCGGAACGCCGCTCCGATCCCAGAGCAACTGTTCAAACCTTTCATAACCACCAAATGCCTCATCACTCTCAAGAGTACTGCTTGCAAGAAGGTCAGCCTTCAGCTTACACCGCATTCGCACCCCGCCCTATTCAACCTCGATTACCTCCAGGCTTTTACGGCGGAAATAGCCAAGAACAAACTGACACAGCCACCACAGCACCTGCGTCAAGCTCGAGTGTTCAAAAAATGTCACATTCAGAGAATAGACCGGATCCCATGAGAATTGCGGATCTGCTCAGTGCCGAAAGCTGTGTAGGCAACGGTGGCAAACCACCTAGCGAGTCTGATATAAAATACTTCCTCACCATTCGACAACAACCCGCTGCTGCACGATCATGTGGTTTTGGAGAGAGGGATAGGAGAGTCATCGATCCGCCACCCATTGTTCAGCTTTCGATTGAGTGCCCCTTTCTCACCGAAGATGACATTAAGAAACGGCTCCGATATTGCCACTACATCATGAGTTGCTCTATACTCGACGAATCAGGAACTCGAGATGCAGCGTTCATGCCCGAGGAATATCGACAACAGCGGCGGCTTATGGGATCGTTGGTCGGTGCTCCGTTTGTCGGCAAAGACGAGTTTGGTATAGAGGGGTGTTTCTTTTGCTTCCCCGACCTATCTTGCCGAACACCTGGTTCATTTCGCCTAAGATTCAGCCTCGTAATGATTGAGCCCACAAAGGCAAAAGAGGTCAAGCACTTTCCGGTTCTCGTCGAAGCCAAAAGCGAGGTTTTTACCGTCTACAGCGCAAAGGATTTTCCGGGAATGCAAGCCAGCACTAGGTTGACAAAGCGGTTGAAAGAGCAAGGGTGCATTATTTCAATCAAGAAAGGAAACGACAAGTTGAAGAGTAAACACTACGAGGATTCAAGTGATGGAGAGCAGGATGAAGAAGGAGAGTCCTCCCAAGGCAAGAAGCATCGACGCGCTTCCGAAAGATAATTGCTCGGGCGTAATACTATGTGTGGCGTTAACATGTCAGAGACATGCGGTAAAAGGTGATTGAGTATTGGTTGGGTTTGATTTTGAGGTTATTATCTTTTCTTCTCTCTTTTGTTTATACAGGAATCTCGATGCATATTTTATACCCACAACTATTTTAAGCAATATTCGACCATTGCTTTCAATACAAACAAACTTTGAATTACGACACTATTCCTAAAGGATACAGAATACTTTATTTGATACCATTGGGCTATGCAGTTATCAACTTTTCTGTTCATAATTCATCAATAATATTTTCCCAAGCCCCTAGACTTCTCGTGACTTTGTAGGAGATGCCCAGAGGACTTCAAAGAACAGAAATAAGTAAGTAAAAAGGATAACTGGGGGGCGGAGGGAGGCAATGTGATTCTCGGCCACGCAACCCAGAACCAACGAACATAACCTGCGGGGATTGTTGAGACAAGCACATGCCATGAGCGACCACACTCATCCTGGTCTCTTATTGTCCAGCTTGTCTGCATGTCTTAGGTTTGGACGCTCTGAGACCAGACTTAGACTAATACCGGTCAAGGTCAAGGGTGGTGTCTGAGATGGTGACCCAAAAAGATCGAAGATCGATAGAATATGTACAGGCGGCTGCACCAAGCTCAGATTCTGGCGCAATTAGCCCGTGAGCTATCTCTTAGCAACCAAGTCTGAAAAATAAAATCCTTGGAAAGGTATGTTTGCTGTCGGTCATCAATTGGCATGACAATGTCTTAATTGTGTACCGTCGCGTGCTCCAGGGCCTGCTCGCGTATGACGGCAGTGCTTCTGAAAAGAAGGGCAACGGCCGATGACGATGTACCGGAGCAATTGTTTGTCGTGTTGGGCCAACAGCACGGTACCGGGAACGTGGTAAAGTGATAGACGCGAAAGCGAGGTCAAGCAACCTAGGGCCGACGTGACAACGAAGAGGTGGGCCTCATTCCCATCTTCAACAAGGAGTGCACCTGTTTCAAACCATAACCCAACATGATCTGTGAGATCTTGACGTGGTAGCTAACCGAGAAAGATCATGGCCGGGCCTGTAGCCGCAGGGAATATGCAGGAGCTCGTTTATGCAATCGTGTTGGCAAGTCAGCACTCAGCAGCAGAGGTCGCATCTAC
>NAGG01001200.1:0-18004 GCA_003031705.1 Calonectria naviculata
GGACGAGAGCAGGGGCATCACAGGTGTCGGGAAATCAGCCCGAAGATACGCGACACATGAGGCGTGGGAGGCCAGAGTTCAGGCGAGCCCAGCCCACGCGCAGGGCCCAATGATGGCTGTGTCCAGACGCTGCTCATGCCCTGTAGCGTCCCATCCAGCAATGCACTGCCGGGTACCCGGACGCATGGTGTCTCCGCATCAGACTAGACCCAGATGGCCCTAGCTTGATGCTGGACGGCGACCCACAATTGAAACGGAGGCTGAGAGTGAATCTGCGAGTTTCAATTCTTGTCACGTAAAGGGGGGAGGGAGCGGCATCGCCACCGCGAAGTCCGGGTGTGTCGCGTATCTATCTGGCTTGTACCTCGCTGATACTATGCCTTGAGCATGCGGAGAGCATCGCGCATACATACAAATAACCCTAGTGTATGGTGTTGTTTCCCCCAGCAAGACTTTCGTGCAAATTTTTTTTTCCCTCTCCTGTGCCGTGATTCAACATCGACCCAGGAAAGAGAATCTGCCCATCTCCCCCCCTCGACCTTCGTGACCATGGCGGCCAAGATGTCTGGCCCGGTGCTTTCGCACGTGCTCATGTTGCTCGTGGCAATGTTGAACATTTGCATCTTGTCCTACGACGCCGGCATGATCAACAATCTCAATGCCGTCGAGCCGTACCAAAAATGTTCGTACAGTGGACCTCCCAGGGTCGACACCGTGTACTGACCTACTCGCGCTCTTGAACAGATTTCAATCTAGACAGCGGCCTCACTGGTCTGAATGCCGCCATTGTCAGCGCCGGATCCGTCTTTGGCGCGCCCATAGTTGGTCCTGTTGTTGATCGCTGGGGCCGAAAAGCCGGTTTGGCTTTGGGCTCCGTCTGTATTATTCTTGGAGTCATCCTACAGGGCACTTCGAAAAAGAGTAAGCATAACGAACCTCGAATGTACTTTCTATAGCTTTCTCTTTGATACTGACTCCTCCAAGTTACTCAATTCGTAATCGGCCGCTTCATCGTTGGCTTCGCTACTCTCATCAATGGCTCAATCGCCCCGATGTGGGTTATGGAGTTGGCCTCGGCGAGGTATCGAGCGATCCTTTCGGGCTCCGTCCTTATCGCGATTCCCTTTACATCTTTCTTCGTGACCTGCATCATGTTGGGAATTTACGACAAGAAGGGTAACTGGGCTTGGAGAGGAATTGTGCTTGTGAGTGATTCTGACAACGCTTACCTATCCAACTAACACCTTTGATGTAGGGCGAGGCGGTGCCATCTATAATATCACTCTGCATCCTGCCATTTGTTGATGAGAGTCCCCGCTGGCTCTTGTATAAGGGAGAGCAAGAAAAGGTACAGTAAATCGAATGTGCGCAGAGTTGACAGACCGTTAACCTTCCCAACAGGCGACTGAAATTCTTGCTCGGCTCCATGCAGATGGCAACGCTGAAGACCCAGTTGTTATCAAAGAGATAGAAGAGATTACCACTGCTCTAGAGTATGAAAAGACCAACGATGGAGGCTGGAAAGAACTCATTACTCCAGGTGCGTTCAGTCTTTTTGTCTTTTAGACTTCAACTTACTCATCAATGCCAGCACCAAACCTGAGGAGATTCGGAATTGCTGTATTGACCAACATCTTTTATCAAATTCTGGGTGGCAACATGATTCTGTAAGTTCCATATCCCATTTCTTGTTTGAACACCTAGCTCACATCCACCCAGATACTTCTCGTCCTCAATCATTAGAACCCTGGGTATTTCTGATAGAAAAGATATTCTCTTGATTAACATGGGTCTGCTTTTATGGAAGGCGTTCTCCAGTATCGGTGGTGTTTTCATCATTGACAGAGTTGGCCGACGAAAGCCATTCAGTAAGTTGTTCACATTTCTATTTCAAATCTGACTGATATTAATGTCTTTTCAAGTTGCCGGAACCTCTGCCACCATTATCCTACTCGCTTTGCTCGCTGTCTTCACACACCTGACAGAGGTGAAGACCCCCAACAAAGGATATGCGATCGCGGCTCTCATTGTTGTAGCCTTGTGCTTGTTTGCAGTATCTACTAGCTGGTAAGTGTTTTATCGTGTCATCGTGTCCAGTATCGATTACTAACTAGACCACAGGATGATTCTTGGCTATACGTATCCGCCCGAAGTCCTACGATACTCGCAGCGTGCCAAGGGAGTGGTAGTCGCACAGTCCATTGGCTACGCGTTCAGTTTCCTGAACCTCTACACAGCCCCTCTTGCGATCGAGAATATATCTTGGAAATATTACATCATCAATGCCAGCTGGAATGTTGCTATTTTGGTTGTCGTGTGGTGGCTCTTCGTTGAAACGAAGGGCAAGACTCTGGAAGAAGTCGATGAAATCTTTGAGGGAATGGCCCAAACAAATGGTGTTAGAGTTACCAGTCGTGAAGAATACGACATGATAGATGGTGACAGTATGAAGAAGAGGACATCCCAAACCTCCGCTTGAGGGATTGCGAGGAGGCATCTTCCTCAGATGGAATGAATTTGTATGACACAAGGGACGGACTTGTTATTGTTTTGGCTTTAATCCTTTAAATTTTTAATACCGAAAATCAAACAGCTGTGGTGAATGCTACGGCGACCAGTCTACGAAGCCAACCACGTAGTGAGTGATGAGAGGATGCCCAAGTCCTCCCGGATTAGATTATTTGACAAGTCTGTTACTCTTTCGGTTGCAATCTAATTTCTTTCGAAATAATTGCTGTCGTTATACTTAACCACTCCCTTAGTACAGATATTCAAATGCATGGATGCAGCCCAACACATTGTTTCTGAAGCCAGTTGAACCCTGTCCTTTACTTTCCATTCATTGGGCGAGCGGGGTAATTAAGCTCGCATTTCTCAAGCTGAACCATTGCCAATTTCATATTCTTCCAAAGTCAGATTTGGGTCCACCACCGTCGACAGCAGATGAGGGTCATCCCACAATAACCATCGCCTCCATTCATCTTCACCCATGCCTTCCTCTGGAAATTTCGAAGGTTGCTCAAGATCCCGTCTAAATGAACCAACCCCGATGTCTTCCGAGTCTTCTTCCAAATGCGCATTCCCCGGCAAGGGCGAGGCAAAGTCCTCAACGCTTGCTGTTGTGGAGGCTGACACTGGGTTGGAAAATGTAGGCTTTGGCATTCCCTTCAGCGGCGCCATGTTTATAGTGTCCTCCAAGTCTGGGTAATCGTACCTTGACTTTCTCACAAGTTCTCCGTTATTTGCTGTCACTCGATGGAAGAGGCCCTTGGCGGTATTTGCCACTTCGAGCCATTCATTAGCAATCTTCCAAACCCGCCCAACCTCTCGAAGATCGTTCATGCTTTCTTGGGCCTGCGCTGCTGCTTGATCCACTTGATCCTGAGAGAATCCCATATACAATGGGAATGATGACGCGTAAAGGTTCATTAGAATCGACGTGAATGCACAAAGCGCAGAAAAGGGCGTGTGGAGAGCCACCCCAAACCGCCTCAAGTCTCTGAGCAAGTTCGATATTTGAGTAGCGCAGTAAAATAGCTGTGCCAGGTTTTCCACCCAGAATGTGTCCGGCCCCGTGGCTTTAAGAAGTGGTGCCTCAATTGGACCACGAGGCACAGTTTCTCCAACGGGAAAAAATGGGATATATTCACGGCGCAAAAACGCCATACTGGTCAGATTAGCCTCAAAGGTGAGACTTTGTATCTTAAGAAGGGCTCATTAACTTACCTCACGTAGTAGATTAGATTAATTTGGCCGAATCTTTCTGCCTGTTCTACGTGGGCATGCGAAGCCACCTTTGACTCTGGGTATCTCAATCTCATACTTGAGCTATCTCTCCATTGCTGTACATCTTGCATCATGCAGTTCCATGACGAAGCTTTTTTCCAGGGGCACTCATTTAGCTCGGCCATTCCTGGCTGTCTTCGCCCACCCTCTGCTGTCCAGGAGTGAACTTTTGACCAGTTGTGGAGGCCCTTCACAAGCAGCAGAAAAGTATGGTCAGGACCGTATTCTGTCAAAGTTTGACCCAATGCCTGGCTCGGCATGTAAACCGCCGTCCTTCGATCGGCAAAAATAAAGTCATTGTCATTTGATGGTAACGGGAGGTCCATGTTGTGCAAGTCAAACATCGCTGGACGCCGCTTGCCACAGCTTAATAGCTTGTCAACGGCAAAACACGACCACAAGGTTCTCTTTTCCATCTCTGACAGAGTTCTGATACCGATGGATGAAAGCTTCGGGCTTAGCAGGCCCTGTGCCATTCTCGAGGCAATGCCGGCGTGCATCCAGGCATTGAAGCCGTCCCCATCACCCCAATTGCACAGTGACAGGATTAAAAATGTTTGGATAGTGTATAAATTCGGTGGGCCTGTGAGGCGTTTATGCAGCTCACATAATAAAAGAGACTCGTGGTCTGGGTTGATGGCGATGCCCGGGTTTTCTGAATAGCGGCTTGACATGAAATAGAGAGCAAGCAGCCGAAGCATGACCGGCTCGCTTAGACTCGCAGCATCATGCTCGACGTCCGTGGGGTGAAGGAAGCCAAGCTCGGGAAATTGAGTCTGGCACTTTTTAACCGCTCTCATTAATTGAGACGGTGATATCTGATTAAAGGCACCCTTGATGCCATCTTCGGTCGCAATTGTGCCCAAAGACCTGGCTGTCCCAGACTCATCAGCGCGAGTTTGCCTTCTTCTCTTGGTCCCCCGTAGGCGTGGCTTGTGGGAACTGGTGCCAATATCCGGACCCGTCAAGACGCACGTACTCACGTGGCCACTTTTCTCGCAGCTCGCACAAGGCGCTTCGCCTCGATGCTTGCATTTCACCTTCGACCTTCTAATTGATAGTTCAGTTAGCAACTCCCAGGATTCGAAGACAGCGGGGGAGGAGACGACCCCACCTGCACCTATACCGCCAACCCGTTAATAACGCAGCAAATTCTTCGAGGTAGCGAGACTCACCTGTTACAAGCAATCACAGCCCTCATTTCCAATCGCTACGTCGTGTATCCGCGGAATGACTCCTTGACAGCCAACTTGCAGCGTCTTGCGACTGCCTTGAATCTGTGACGATTGCGAAAAAGGCACCGGGTCGACCCACCGGGCTTACCTATTTGGGCCTGGCTTGCAAGGGCTGGAGAACATGACCTACCCTGGATCTCCGGTACATTCCGTTGTGCTGAATCAGGTGGGCCTTGTGGTTGGCAAGGTCTGCGCTGTATTGATTGTTTTGGGTTGAAACATGGTTTTTTTCTTTCTTATGTAATTGACTACTCAGGCTCTGCCTTTGAATGCCGTGAGACTGGACCTGGGCTAGGAGCAGGGGATTAGCTAACTAGGATATGAGAACGTCGGGATACCTCTTGATTCACAAAATTCGATGATAAGAAAAGTGGCACTATTACAAGGGACAATGTTAATGTAGATCAATATTCTAATCTGTTTAGTAATGCTCTCTATCATAAACATAGGTTCGTTGGTGAATTCTCAACTCCTTGAACTACTCATTTGTATCTTCAGTGAGGTGGAGCCAGGCCATTTTACCGCAAATGGTGTCATATGCGAATATACTCTACAGTAAAGGTCCATGAATGGTCCTTGTCTATTCATCCTCTTGGACCTCTTCTGCCACCGGCTTCTCCTCAACTTCTAGATTAGCGTAACTTTCCACCAGGTTTGCCAAAATGTATGAATCCATATCCTCCTTCTTCTTCACGACACTGACTGGCCAGTGGCTTCGCACCTCTTGCACCATGGCCTTTTTGCCTTCTGCCTCTTCCTCATCAAGATCTACAGTATCTTTCAACAGAGCAATTTCCTGCGGGCGCATCTGCCCCTGGATGACTCGGAATAGAGCTTCGCACAAATAATGGTTGCGGCTTTGGTTATATAACCCCTGCGCGACAAGAATGAGTGTAGACCTCAAAGCTTCGAGATCGGCTGGAGACGTGTGTTCGTTGATGGAACCGATACAGTCAACACCGATAAGCATGAGAGGGATACAAATGAAGAGATCCATGGCCTCAAACCCGTGGCGGAGGTAGTAGAATCGGATGAGAGTCTGGAGACACTTCTTGGACTGCGCGACGATTTTCCGCGGAGATGGCTTTTGAGCTGTTTCGACGTCTAGCAGTGGTTCATAAATGCTGAGGATGAGATGGTGGTAGTACATGCTGTGAACAGATGTTAGTGAATGACAATCAATGGATGGAACAAGCAGAAAACCTCTCTTGCTCCTATGCACAACCGCGCACATCTCAAGGCCCTTACTGAAGCTGCAAGTGTCCAGGGAGAACGATTGTCCTTGGCGCGAGTGGCTCTGGTAATGCGTCATACCACTCCTTTAATTGAAAACAGAGTTCATTCGCTCTTTCAAGGGAGATCCATGGGCCCTCAGAGTAGGCTTCCTTGCAAAACTGGTTCATGATGATTCGGAAACGGGACCTCCATTTGAAGACATGCCCAAAAAAACATGGAGAAAGCCCAATGTTCGTCGGATATCTGACCCATATCTCTCCGTACCAGTTGGATTCTTTTGATGGGTCTGGCAGGTTCCAATCAGGAGGTTTTGTTAGGAGTGGAGGGAAGTTGAACGAGAAGCCGACGAGTCTAAAATAATTAACGAGGAAAGTTTTTGGGAATGGGAAACACCCACGATTCCCAATTGAACAAGGCCCATGAGGTGAATGCTATAGCGTGCTCTGCTCTCTCATCTTGTCCGCCCAGGGTTCTATCAAAGATGCGCATTTTGTTGGCCAACACTATAGCCTGAATTCTATATGCTTGCCCAACCTCGTCTAGGCCACATAGGTTATGAAAGACGTTGAAAATAATACCGGCCTGGATCGTAGTGAGGCGCGGCTTGTGAGCCTCAAGCTCCCATAAGCGTTTGGCCTCGGCAAGGAAGCGATAGAGGAGCGTTTGAGGATTCCAGTACTGAGATCGGTCTGCGAATTTCGGGTAACATACCTGGTTCCATGTTAGCCTGGGACATGTTGGGGGGCTTGGATATACCATACACACGAATACGCAAGAACAGCGTTGACGAGCAATGAAGAGCAATAGTCGTTTCGCCGGGCATTCATATCTTCCAAGAAGATATCCTTATGAAATGCAGCAGAGAAATGGTATTCGCAGCGGAAAAACACTTCGAGCAGTTCCCGCATGAGCACATCATCATTGAACACAGTGGTCCAGTGTGATACCTTCACGGTAGTGAGGAGCGGATCTTCAACTCGTGCGGCATGGAACGGCGTCGTGTATAAACTTTTGTATTCCTTGGTGCTCAAGTTGAAACCGAGGCCGGAATTCATATTTTCCGCAAACTTTGAGTGTTGGTCCCTGGTATAGAGCGATGTTGCCTCGTGGATCAAAGTATTGGCGTAAGGATTATCCAAAATTAGGCCTTCGGGCATGTTCGACAGATATGGAAATTCGTATCGATATTGGGTCTCTGGAACGACTGACATTTGAAGCAACAGATCAGCAACCTTGACATTGCGGACGATGGCATGGATGTCGGCTCCAGTTCTGATCTGCGACATGATTTCTTGAGCCTCTTGCTCTGGCCGGGTTCTCAAAAGTTCGAGCATCAGCTCATTATCCACTGCTCGGTCCCGAAGGTGATCGTAGTTTCGCCTCAGAGCTTTGGCGTTTGTCTCTCCCGGCTGAGCATTGTATTGACATTGGAGGTGCCGTTGGATACAGGAACGGCACGCGGGTCTTTCTCCGGAGCACTAACTGCTGAGTTTCCTCTTCATATGAGATAGGGCCGAGGGCACTCACCTTGCTTTTACGTTGACGGCATTGTCTGCAGGCTGCAGTCGCGCGGTGTATCTTTGGGAGCGGCCCTGTATTTCGCGGTGGTCGTCTAGGTGGCCCTGGTCCTGGCATTATGCGGCGCGGGTGTGGGCCGCTGCTCGATGAGGCTTGGCCCTCCATTCCACTTTGTCAGGCGGGCTCTGGAAGCCAGGATGGGGAATCGGTATATGAGGACAAGTGTGCTTGTTTTTCTCTGCATAAAACGGAGTGGGAAGGACTGCTGTCCTCTGCGACGCGCAACGTTCGTGTCTGGGAAGTCTTTGACGTTGTGTGACACCGGAGGAGATGGCGATTTCTCATTGGTTGAAGAGGGGCCATCTTTCAAGGTCTAGACCTGAAATGTTAGGCAAGAAATTTTAACCAAAGCCGCTGGCTCGTTGACTACTTTTAGAGTATTGCGTCGAAGTTACGTCACTTACAAGACATGCACGATACCACGTGTAAATCTCGCTCCCGCACCAAGTGGCTCGGCACCAACGCCGCTGCCCATGATAGGTGGGTTTGGGTCGCGCCCCTGCAATGCGCGGTCATTTTTCAAGTATTGCCCGTCATCCAACCAAACCGATGGAAAATATATGATACAAAGCCCGCTTTATTACCACGTAGGGCCTGGCGGTGATTTCAATTAGTCGATATGGGTTATGAGTGGGAAAACACGTCCAGAGCGACATACTTTGTGCCATTGGTCAATTCGAAGCGACTCCAGGCTGAGATATGTTGGGAATGTCGTGCGGACCGAACCACGTAAATAAATAAATAAAAAAAAAATATCCTGGTATCTGATAACCTAACAATAAATACAATAAATAAATCAATTATTCAGTTTAATCTATTTCTTTCGAATAGTTCGAAACACCACGTCTCTTCTGGCTTGTATGTTGAAAAAACTAGGAGGGGCGTTCCCTTTAAGGCGACATTATTGTGGTCGAACTTTTGGCTCTCGTTTTATATGCTTCTCACAATGAAACTATGCAGTAAGAAAAACTGAATCCCGAAATCCCCAAAATTTGCATTCAAATCGCATTAGTGATCAGTCACACCTGTCGGGGCACCCGCTTGTGGTACCTGAACCCTAGTCTGGACACAGTACAGCCTGCCTCCACACGCTGCAACTATAAAACGGAGGGCCCAACCGTTGAATATCCAACACTAGGTAAAATATCATCTGATAAGCGAAATCGTTGGGAATTTGCGACGTAGCCCTTCATGCAACAAGCTACTTGTCTGAAATGGACTGACCAAGGTGTCCAGCTGGGATCTGCGCATCTGAGCTTATCTGGGATTACACCTTTACTGCAATCCGCTGCTGAAACAATTAGTTACAGTTTTTAGCGCCTTGCGTATGAATGTCATTTCTCTCATCTAGGTGGCTAAGCTTTGCGGGATTTCCGGGGCATTCGTTCTTAAGACTTGACCAGGAGATGACCATTTCCAATGACAATTCCCCTACGTTCTGCCGTCTCTTTTAGGACGCCATGTGCACCGATGAACTCTTTGATCCCTCCGCAATGACGGAGCACATCCAGAATCTCACAGAACACCATTGAAATCGGCCAACGCTGGTACCTCTGACATCCTTGGTCTTACGGCTGCGCAGACCAGTTTTCACCTCTGCGGCATCAGGTTTACTACACGGCAGAATGCTGGAAATGAAGAAGGAAAATTTGAGGTATGCTATGCGGTTCCAGGCTATTTAGCTGCTCCAGACATATAACACTTGGCTAAGCTGTGCACTGGTGGGTCAGGAACTAGACCACATGTCTGTATCATCGTTCACAATGAATGTAACCTCGTGATTGCAATAAGCTGGGTTTCAACCTGGCGGTAGCCCTGCAAATCAGGGTCTCATAGAAGTGCAATGATTTGGTAGCAGCGATTTGCGGAATATGTGATTTTGAGACCCCGCTGCTCATTTTTCTATATCACCCAGGGCCGTTGGTACTCTTAGCCAAAGACGGATCAGTTTTGTTCTCTTTACTAACAAACAGCTGTTTGTATAGTGGACCTGAAACCCGCCTTGTTATTTATCTGTACCTTTCCATGGGAATTTTTGAAGCTTTCGAGTCGGCGCGATTTCGCATAGCGTAGTCGCCACATACCCTCATTTGAAGGGAGTTGTGTCTGTTCACCTCTCACTGATTTATAATTCACAAGGAGCTACTCTTTTCAACAAATCTACGGAACGTTCGCTAAAAACGCGGCAAGGATGCAAGTCAAATTCTGAAATTGTCGCGGGTATTAACCCCGGAGGACCCGGGCAGTCTCGACCAGAGTGCTCTGGGCTGCTAAACATTGATTCCGTCAGCCACTGACGTTCATACCAACCAGCCGGCGCCAGAGATGAAACCTTGCTTATCTTCGTCTCAAATCGGCAAACACTGAATGAGGGCACTGGCCCGGACCGAACACACCCGGCAGCCGAACTCGGCGCAAGATGAATTAGGTACAAGGATCGTGAACCAATCTTCGCGGCTGCACTTTTTATGGAACTGCCTCGGCTTTACCGCTTATGTCCGAATAGACAGTGATATTGCCATTTGCTGCTCTCTGCGCAGCACCCTGCGTCCATTTGCAAATGCCAAAAAAAAACATTCCGAAGTGTGGACGTCGGATGTGCCACATTCGTGTTGGGGTCACTTTCGGACAGGTTCCTGTGGTCGCTTAGTGGCGGCTTTGTAGTTAACCGTGGAATACGCATATCTTTCCCAACGCACCAGCCTATTGAGTGATGCACCGAAATAGTCTCTTTTCCTTAATTTGCTGAAACCTTCAACATGAAGTGGCCAGTTCATCGTTTGGCGTCTGTCAGGGTGTTTCCCCAGGGCCCATCATCTGCGTATTCAACACATGCCGCACCTCAGTCATCTCGTCGACTAAATCTCCCCATCGATTTCAGCACCACCCCTTTATTGCACCACACCCAGCAGACATTCTCGAAAACTCCTGGACTGCCCGCAGACGCCTCGTCGTCTAGGCTGAATCTCTTCCAGTCGGTAAAGTCTGGCCTGCAGACGGCTTTAAGGTCATCAAATCGTGTCTTGTGCTTTGGTGAGGATGTCGCATTCGGTGGCGTTTTTCGATGCACGACTGGCCTTCAGGAGGAGTTTGGCCGGGACAGGGTTTTCAACACCCCCATCACGGAGCAGGGCATCGTTGGTGTCGCAATAGGAGCCGCTGCGGAGGGTATGAAGCCCGTCGTAGAGATACAATTTGCCGACTACGTCTACACTGCCTTTGACCAGATTGTGAATGAAGCGTCCAAGTTCCGTTATCGAGAAGGGACAAGTGGTCTAAATCTGGGAGGTCTTGTCATTCGTATGCCTTGTGGCGGGGTTGGTCATGGTGCTCTGTAAGTACTCGTTACAGGCCTCCAAAGTTTAGCGCTGACTACTAGGAAAACAACAGTTATCACACGCAGTCGCCAGAAGCGCTATTCTGTCACGTACCTGGGTTTCGCGTCATTATTCCCAGATCGCCGACCCAGGCCAAAGGGCTTCTCATTTCCGCAATCCTGGAGTCAAAAGATCCGATCATCTTCTTGGAGCCAAAGATCTTGTATCGAGCTGCAGTTGAGGAGGTTCCGGAAGAATCGTACGCCTTGCCACTCGGAAAGGCCGAAATAGTCAAGCCTGGCAGTGACTTGACCATTGTTTCATATGGCGCTCCTCTTTACACATGCCAGGCAGCCATTGACATCGCAGAGCAAGACAGACCAGGTCTCAGCGTCGAACTTATTGACCTCCGCTCCATATATCCTTGGGACAGAGAGACGATATTGAATAGCGTTAAAAAGACAGGGCGGGCCATTATCGTACACGAGAGTATGGTCAACTACGGGGTCGGGGCTGAAATAGCAGCGACCATACAAGAAAATGCACTCTACCACCTTTCCGCTCCGGTGAAGAGGCTTGGTGGTTTAACGACCCATACAGGTCTATCCTGGGAGAAGTACATCTTCCCAGATGTAGCGAGTATGTACAATTTCGGTCCCCATTATCTGCGAACGGTGTGTTGCTGACCTGATATAATAGGGATTTATGATAGCATCCTGAAAACTGTAGAAGATGAGTAGATAGATTTATATTTAGGAGTTCACATTAGCAGCCTCAATTTTACTTTTTTACCATTAGATATCCAGTCAGGATCCACTACATTGTGGTTGTTGTCTTCAAAGGCTAACCCAAACCAAATTGTACGGTTCATCAGACTATTTGTTTCAAGGGCATTGGGAATAGGAAATGTATTTGAGGCAAACTAAACCAATAGAGACTACAATCCGTCAATGCCTCTCTCGTGCTTGTCTACATCGTACTCCTTTGGGTACGTCGTCATGATTCTCCTCAACTCACGCCTCTGAGCCTCCGCCTCTTCCGTAATCTCCGCATAGACATCGTCAAAAATAGAACTCAGCGCCGGCTTCTTCTCCGTTTCGGCAAGTGTCAGCTCCTTGATGATGTCCTTGCGAATCTGCGCACGGGTGCTCTTGTCCGTCTCTTCGTCCCAGAGACCTTCGTGCTCCAGCCATTGGCGCAGCCGAAGAACCGGGTTCCGATGCGGCGAGTCCTTCCACAAGGCAACCTCCTCCTGGCTCCGGTACGCGGAGCTGTCGTCGCTGGTGCTGTGGTGGGAAATGCGGTAGCTCATCAACTCAAGCAGAACCGGTCGTCCCCCGTTTTCCAAGGCCTTTTCTCTGGCGGCCTTTGTGGCCTCGTAGACTGCAAAAATATCCGTCCCATCGACGCGCAGAGTCTCTATCCCGTAACCGGCTCCCCGGCTCGCAACTCCATCACCTTTGTATTGCTGCGAAGCCGGGGTTGAGATTGCGTAGCCGTTATTGCGACATATGAAGATGACGGGGCTCTCCATCGTGGCAGCCATGTTCAGAGCTCCATGGAAATCTCCTTCACTGGCAGCCCCTTCGCCAAAATAGGCTGCAGCGACTCGTGGAGGCTTACTGGGATCATCTCTATCCTGCATTTTCAGGGCATATCCAGCACCAACGGCGTGGGGGATCTGGGGACCAAGCGTTGATGCAACAGAATGCTAAAGGCTGGTCAGATGAAATCCTTGGGATAAAAAAGGGTGTACTTGCCGCTCCAGTCTTTGCGCGGCCAGTATAGTGATTTGGCATATTTCTTCCTTTTCCGGGATCGTTACGGTTGGCTACCAATTGGCTCATAAAATCCTTGAGCTCAAATCCTCTTTGCAAGAAGACCCCGTGCTCACGATACTGACAAGTGATGACGTCTCCTGGCCCGAGTGCAGCCGCTGACCCTATCATGAGGCCCTCTTCTCCATGGGATACCTAATTACCCAGTGATGAGCATTGATAGTGAAAGCGGACCGGTTTGAGCTAAGGTAAGATGGGGCGCAATCTAAAACGTACCATGTAAAAGCTCACACGGCCGTGTCTCTGAGCGTCAAACATGATGCTGTCCAAAATGTTGACTTGTAAATGGAGAAAAACGTCAGCATAATAAAGGAGTTCCAGGAAAGAGGAGCAGCATGAGCGCACCGGTGAGCATATTCTTGTACCACTGGACAATGTCGTCCTTGGGGACTTTCGGGATCCGAGCCGGATCTTCAACTTGGTTATTCGAGTTCAAGATGCGGAACGTGGAAATGCGCGGGGCGTGTGAAGGAACGATCCACTCCATCTCGAAGCTATGAGGGCTGTCGACGGCGCCCGGAAAACGAGGCCTGCCGTTTATAAAATCATGATTAGCTTCGCTGTACTTCATTCCTCATTGAAACCATGGGATGAGTACTGCTCAAAACCGGCGGCAAAAACATTCTTGGTTGAAATCCACCGAATGGAGTTGTGAGAACCTCGCAAACGGTATCTGGGACTCGGGGTGCTGATGATGCGGCGCCAGGCATTCATGATGCTTATCATTAATGTGGACTGAGCGGGAAAAGACTCCAATCTAGTTTGGGGGTAGGTATCTGGCTAGCATTCTATAGATTGACATTTATTGCATAATTCCTGACGCTGACTACCGTAATAAGCACCCACTAGCTATCGGCGTTCGGATAGTCGCGGTGTTAGAGAGGTATAGTTGTGGAGCCGAGTCCGGCCCGGGCCCTGCCTCGGGAAATGTGTTGCCATCCACTGGGCACCTGTGACATTGCAATCTAATGTTCCGGAATCCCCGGAATAGATGCGGATTGCCGTGTATATAAATTTACAAGGACTTTGTACATTCTGACTGGGTTTCGCTATCGCTACTACTGGGTTATCGTCGACATGCTGCCCCTTTCATTTGGCCCAGTGGCCTTGCGAAGAGTTGGGGTTCGCATGAGGCTTCCCCGACATACTTTACCTAATAATAGAGTGAATGATCGGCGCTTCTTTGTTGACACGGCAAAGGTGCTGGGTGTCAAGCCATTTCTGCTTGCTGATATTGGGGAGGGTGAGTAATGTGGCTGTTTGACAGCACCTTTCTTGTCACTGACCCGATTGGGATTTTATAATTTGACAGCCGCTAGGAATAACGGAATGTCAGATTATCTCCTGGTCAGTGAAGCCCGGGGATAAGGTTGAGGAATTCGACCCTATTTGCGAAGTGCAATCAGACAAGGCGTCAGTTGAGGTACCATTTTTACTGTATCCTAAGTCTGCTAGACAAGCTGACGGTGTCACCAATTTTAGATCACGTCGAGATTTGAAGGCGTTATAGAAAAGCTTCATTATGGAGAGGGCGAAGTGGCCAAAGTGGGCTCGGTAATTTTCCTCTCTGACATGGTGCATCTATGCTTGATACGAGGAGGGCTAACAGATGTCAGCCCCTTCTGGATATTGATGTCGCCGGTCAAGATGGCCTGTCAAAAGTACAAGGTGAAAATGGCGAAAACACGACATTAGATGACCCGAGCTTGAAAGTCGAAAATGAGTCGGATTTATCTGCATCAGATGACACGTTCAGACCTAACCTCGGAGTCGAAGTTGAATCGGTATCCGGAATAGAAACGTCCACATTACTGACCCCAGCTGTGAGGCGCATGCTCAAAGAAAACAAGGTTAGCGCAAGCAGTATCAAAGGGACCGGAAAGGATGGGAGACTCCTCAAAGAAGATGTGTTGAAATATTTGGACGTACGTTCTGTTGACTCTTCTCGGGGAGTCCAGCAAAGCATCGGGTCGGGAGTGCCAAAAGCCAGTGCCGTGGCCAAGGATCGCAAGATGAGACTATCGCCGGTGCAGACGCAAATGTTCAAGTCAATGACGGCTTCCCTGGCAATCCCGCATTTCCTCTACACGCATACAGTGGACCTAACGGCCTTGATGAAATTGCGTCAGGAATTGCGTGCGGAGCCGCGAATGGCAGCGTACTTGACGGACGAGGATGGCGCAGCGATAAAGCCAACAATTCTTCCCTTCGTGTTGAAAGCTCTCTCACAAGCCATCAGTCAGTTTCCAATTTTAAACTCAGTGGTGGATGCAGGTGGAGATGAATCCGGGGAGCGGCCGGGCCTGACCATCAAGGGTTCTCAAAATTTCGGGATTGCGGTTGATACCCCAAATGGGCTTCTGGTGCCAGTGATTCGCAATGTGCAGGATCATTCGGTGCTATCTTTGGCGGGGGAAATGGCCCGGCTCGGAAAGGTAGCGCGTGAAGGGAAGCTAAAATCCGAACAGATGTCGGGCGGGACATTTGTAGTCAGCAATATTGGAAGCATTGGCGGAAATGCTGTGGCTCCGGTGATTCTCTCGCCGATGACAGCGATTGTGGCGATTGGCGAGGTCGAGGAAGTGGCTGGGTTTGAGAAGGACAGTGACGGAGTGGAAAAGATTGTAAAGAAGAAAAAGGCAGTGCTCAGTTGGAGTGCAGATCACCGGTTTCTTGACGGGGCGACGGTGGCCAGGTGTGCGCAGCAGGCTGCAATGTGGTTGGAGAAGCCGGAATATTCCGGACTTGTGGGGGTTATGGGCAAGTAAATGTGAAATGGATGGGGAGGGTGTCATGCAGTGTAGCAAGAGCGCGGAATTGTCTAATAGATATGCTTGACAGACGGGGGTGTTCAGGTGAATGTGACATGAGAAGATGGGCTTGGAGAGGCCACTAGAAGGGGGATTGGGTTGGTGGCGGGGCACTAAGAGGGGCAAAAGCCAGGCCAGGGGCAGAGAGAGACGAGGTCTATTTGTGTTAAAGGGCGGCTAGTAGGAGGCATGCTCCCATGGGGATGGCCTGGCATTGACCAATGGCAAAAGATGGAAGCCACGAGTTATATATGAAAGCAATCGATACAACTGGATGATACACAAGAAATTGTACCCTCAACTATGCACTTGAGGAACGAAAGGTGTCTATTGGCTTTGCCTCCTGAGGTCCCCACTATCCCTCCTCTGTCCCTTTGAGTGCGATAGTCACTTGCAAGGACATTATCCAGTCACGAGCCCTTGAGTTGAAGCTACATCGTCGCTCACCAAGATTATACGAAAATAAAAGTCACTTCAATGCTGGTGGCGATGTTATGCCGATCTTCCCAATTACCCTATTTGCCAAACTGCCATAACTACACCTAGATTTATTGGAGATTCCTTGCGAGTTATGAGTACCAGTACGTATGTACTTCAAGAGAGGTGGGGCTCGTGACCCAAGTGCGCGTAGCGTGTGGCGTATCTCGTGTCGGGCTATTACCCACCAGCCCTGTACCTATTCTCCGATTTTCTAGAGAACACATTGTCGCACACCTAATTTTAGTGAGAGCATAAGTTTTCAGTACAAGATCAACATATGCTTATGATGTTTATCATTTACTCGTGTTGAACAATTGGCCAAATACAATGGCAAGTTAGGAAAATAACAACACATAATCCACCGAATGTTCCTTTGCACAGCTAACCCCATTGGATCTAATCCTTGCTCAGTACGGTGCTAGAGCCTTGACACTACTAGAGGTATATAACCGGCTACTAAGCGAGTATGTACTAAATTGTTCACTCGATTTCTCTAGCATAATGCAGTCTTTGTTGACAATCACACTTTTTATGCCTTTCATAACTGGCAACAAGAAACTGATAACTCATACCTTAAACATAACTACATCGCTCCATCATGTGCTTGAAAAAAGCAAGTTACAGCGGATTTAGTATCTTCCGTCTGCGCGGGGCAGTGAAGTATGGCTAAACCTAACCCTTCCGGGTAAAATCCGGCTGAACAACCCACCACGACAATAGTCAAAAAATACAGAATGGCTACCCTATAGCTTAGGATCGGCAATTTTGAGCAACCTTGACAAGCGACAAGGGAAGTAATATACTAAAAATAAATTGAAACACTGTGTTAGGGAGAGGCTAAGGCACGGAAAAACATACTACTAAGCCCAAGAAATAGTAGATCTTCTATGTAAGTCTGAGGCTAAGAGAGAAAAGGGTATATAATATAATTTAGGAAATAGTTCTTATAATATTAACTATAGAAATAATTATTAAAAAGACTTTATAAAGGCTTAATTAAATAATTTCTTAAGAAGAAAATAAAATTTAAGGTAAAAAAATATATAAATTTATATTTATTATACTTAGCTTAGTATTATAATTAATTAGTTTTTATTATTAATATTAATATTATAATTAAGGGGCTTATTAATTATATAATTTATTTTATAAAGATAATTATATTTAAAACTTATAATTTCTAATATAATACTAAAAATATAATATAATATATTAGTATTTAATATAAGCCTTAACCTTTAATATATATAGAGAGTTATTTAAAGAACTTATAGTATAGAAATTATATATATTAATAGTATTTTATTTTAGTAGTAATAATAGTTAATTTTTTACTATTTTAAATAAAGCTAAGATTATATAAAGTTATTAAGAATCTTATAAAAATATTATTATATATTAAATCTTTAGTATTAAGACTAAGATTAAAAAATACTATAATAAGAATATTAAGAGTTAAAGAAAATAAAGATAATAGATAATAAGAAATAGATTTAAATATTAAAATCCTTATTATATTATAATATTATAATTTCTTAGTTTCTTATTTAGTTTATAAACCCTAATTATTAATTATATTCTTTATAAGAGATAATAAAATTAAAGTATTTTTTAATATTATATTTAAGCTATTAATAATCTTAATCTTATTATTTATTAATTAAGATTATAATTTATTAATAAATTAAGATTTATTCTTACTAATATCTATAAATTAATTCTTA